>JAVIAB010000124.1:14556395-14614703 GCA_032433765.1 Megaustenia siamemsis
AATGCAATGACAAGATACAAAAATAAGCAGGTCTTCGGAGAAATAAATGCAATGACAAGATACACAAATAAGCAGGTCTTCGGAGAAATAAATGCAATGACAAGATACACAAATAAGCAGGTCTTCGGAGAAATAAATGCAATGACAAGATACACAAATAAGCAGGTCTTCGGAGAAATAAATGCAATGACAAGATACACAAATAAGCAGGTCTTCGGAGAAATAAATGCAATGACAAGATACACAAATAAGCAGGTCTTCGGAGAAATAAATGCAATGACAAGATACACAAATAAGCAGGTCTTCGGAGAAATAAATGCAATGACAAGATACACAAATAAGCAGGTCTTCACGATGCCTGGTCACTGACAGCAGTAAGACCGGAGAAAACTGGAGGAGAATCCGGTATCCTAATGCTTCACCACTCATGGTGAGTCATGGAATAGGCAAGAGGTGCAAAGTATTTGTTTATTTTATGTAAGTGCTATAATCACAATGATACAGTTGCTTTACACATTATTTCAGAGCTGATTTGGATCCCATTTACTTCTGTGAGCTGCTCACGGTTTGTAAAGTGTTTGATGGTGGTGATGCAGTGATCACCAATTTAGCCATAACTCCACAGACAGGACCTCAAGGTAATGTTCTCATAAGGTTTTCATATCCACTGAGATATAGATAAAAATACATTCTGTACAGCCCCAGCGAATATTCTTCATAACTGCTCAACCTACATTGATGTACAACATAACCTCACCATTTTTGAGTCTGCATGTTCTGAAAGAAATTTCTGAGTGAAATAGAAACCACCTTAAAGCTAATGACCAATAACAAGGCTGCTGGAGAGGATAAGTTAACAGCTGAGATCCTCAAGGCAATTGATAGCCATAATTTAATACATCTCCAAAAAATGTTCAACATCATTTGGAAAACAGAGAAGACGCCTCATAAATGGAAAAAAGGAATCATTGTTAAGATCCCAAAAAAGGGCAATCTTAGAGATTGTAACAATTGGAGAGGCGTGACACTTTTGTCAGTTGCCTCAAAATTATTCTGTAAAATCATCCTAATAGAATAAAGGATTCAATAGATACAGTAATGCGTGAAGAACAGGCTGGGTTTAGAAAAGGGAGAAGCTGTCTTGACCACATTTTCACTCTACGACTTATATTGGAGGAACACATTGAAAAGCAAAAACCTTTTGTACTTAACTTCATCGACTTCAAAAAAGCATTTGATAGTATTCATAGAGATTCTTTGTGGAAAATTCTGAAGCAATATGGCTTACCATCAAAAATCATAAATATTATCAAAGACATGTATGATGGTTACACATGTGCAGTTCGAACAGAGGAAGGACTGAGCGAATGTTTCCCAATAGAAACTGGGGTTAAACAAGGATGTATTTTATCGCCCTTGTTATTTGGAATTGTTATGGACTTCATAATGAAGAAATGCTGCACTGGTAATAAAGGCATCGAATGGATACAAGGAGACCATTTGGAGGACCTGGACTTTGCTGATGACATAGTTCTCATCAGCAATCAGATAAAAACGATGCAGGAAAACACAAATGAACTATCATCAATAGCCAGCAAAATTGGGCTTGAGGTCAATCATGAAAAGACTAAAGTCATGAAAAGTTTAATTCCAACAAGTGACAAAATATACATGGAAAACAAACCAGTAGAAGAGATCGATCACTTCATCTATCTTGGAAGTCACATTGATCGAGAAGGGGATACGAGCAAAGAAATTAGAATCAGACTGGCTAAAGCAGCAATGTCTTTCAGAAGCCTTGAAAAGTTGTGGAAATCAAAACTCATTAGCACAAACACAAAACTTAGGCTATTCAAATCAAATGTACTATCAACCCTTACGTATGCGTGTGAAAGCTGGAAAACAACAAGAGATATAGAAACAAAGTTGAACGCATTCGAAAATAAATGTCTAAGGAAAATACTTGGTATAGAATGGAACGAATTCAAAACAAACGAGGAAATTAGAGAAATCGCCAATCAACCACTAATATCTTCAGTAATAAAGAAAAGACGATGGTCATACGTTGGACATGTGATGAGAAGAGATAATAATCGAATAGCAAAGCAAGCCCTCATATGGGAAACAACAGGTAAAAGAAAAAGAGGAAGACCCAGGGAGACACTGAGAAGAACATTGATGAGAGAGGCAAGAGCAGCAGGAATCGGCTCCCTCAATGAGATAGAACTGCTTGCACAGAACAGAGACAGATGGCGAGATTTGATAAAATATCTTTAAAGAAAACTGCTAGAACAAAAATTCATATAGGAGAAGGTGTATCTTGGTCTACGCCCTATGGGCCGGTACGGCTCGAAAGGTCAATAGATAGATAGATGTTCTGAAAACAACAAATAAGACTGAGAAAAAAACTAAACACCTTTGAAGACAAATAGCCAAGAAAATATACTCTGTGTACAATGGAATAAATTCAATGCTAATATTACAATAAGAGAAAAATGGGCATGCAACAAAAGATCTCATCTATATTTAAGGAAAGAAAATAGACATATGTTGGACATGTGCTAAAAAAAGATAAGAGAATTCCAAAACAGACTTTTATATTGGAAACATCAGGATACAGAAAAAGAGGAAGGGCTAAAGCAACACTAAAAAGAATACTTATAAAAGAAGCAATGTTAGCAGGCATAGACTCATAAGATAAGATCGAACATCTCACTTAGATGAGATCATCATCATGTGCCATACCGGTTGGCGTAGGCGATCATGTCCTTCCACAATCTTCTATCTACAGTGCATCGTAACGGTTCTGTTGTTAACTGTTTTCCATGCCATGATACCAAGCTATCCAGTATTTTCTCGCTGTCGTCCGCGATCTCTCTTTCCATTTATTTTGCCAGTTGTAACCAAGTATTCCAACTTTCCTCATATTATGATATGCTGGGTTAGCGGCGGGGTAGAATTCTGCCCTACCAAAGGAGGAGTAAGACGTTTCCTTTCCTCCGCTAGTCTACGGGACACCCTGGGACAAGGTGGAGCTCCCGTTTAGCCCTCCTATCAGGGTTATGTGAAGCCATTGGAGCAGGTGGTGGATGGTGTTGTGGGAGCAGCCGACAAGTCGTGCCGGTTATGGTCCCCACACCGCGATGGCAGGCAGAGGATCTCATGTATAGAGACAATGGCTGCGATCTTCGACTAGTTCACTCACTGCCAAGAAGGAAAGGAATGGCAAACTACCTTCTTATATTGCCTAGACTAATCATGACAAATCACAAATAGATGAGATGGGTGGCAAAACACACTACAAGCCCGATGCGATGTCTAACGGCACAAGAAGAGTCAAGAATCAAGAATACTCTGACCATCTCCAGCATTTACAAGCAAGAGTTTTACTTTTGCAGGCCCTACCGGTTTGTGAAAATTTGCATAAGTAGGACAATAAAGGAAAGGGGTTAAGGCAAAGAAATGCAAATGAATGCATGCAAATGCGAAGCTGCAGTAAAGCTGAATGTGAGGGAGAATTGAAAAAAAAAAATAGAAAAAATGGTATGTTAACAGCTTTACGTGATTAGTAGACGACACAGATTTGAACGACGTTTCGGCTCAATAGACCTTCAGCAGGAACAAATAAAAAACACGCACACACAGATATGTAAGTAAATAAAACTGATCCTACATAGCTAACTAGTAACAAAACATCCAAAACAAAAATAATCGAAATTAGTTAAAGAAAAGAAAAATGACGCCCCTGTGTCATGGACCGTGGTCAGAATGGAAAAGGAATGGTCACACGAGTGTAGCTGTGATTATACCCTCTGGTCAGGTGAATGGTTCTAAAAATACACGAGTGGGGGAAATGCTGACTAGGTTACCACGACTGCAAATACACTGACAATGTCTGAAAGTATCTAAGGGCCCATAAAGACATGTATACACACACAGATGCGTGTATATATACACGTACAAACAGACATGCACATACCCATACATATCAACACACACACATACATATACATACATATATATGCATACCAACAAAGGAAACAACAAAGGAGACCTTCTTGGCTGATATTGAAAAAAGGATGCTAATTATAGAAACAGAATCACACTTTGATATGCAGTGATGACGTATACCAGCAATGATTTAAGCTGGAATGGAAACATTGTCCTAGATGTGTAGCAGGTATATGGTCTAGGTTTTGGCAGTGTAAGAACCATTTGTGACTGGGAAGATTGAAACATATATAAAGAGAAATGAGAAACCACATGATCAGCATATTATGAATAAATGAGAGCATTTTAACGAGACCAGGAAGAATAAAATAGCGTTTGTAGAATGGTACTGTACACTAAAAAAATGAACAGAAGAGTAAATGAGTTTCAAACATTTTACTAAGTAGTCTAGAATAGAAATGATCAGAATTGGCTCCAGAGAATGTCAATGATAAATTTTAGCAAAACAAATGTCATTAAGTGAAAGAGTGAGGGGAGAGAATAGAGCATGCTTAGGATTCAAAGAAATAAAACCACTAGATAGGGTAATCTCAGGAGTGGTATAAATCCTAAAGAAGAGAAAACAGAATAAAAGAAAAAACAAAACAGAAGCAAAATTCATTATACTAAAACATATCATCACCAAACAGTCTCATTAGTTTAATACAGAAATAAAATATGTAATTAGAGATCATAAAATATAATTTATAGATAATATCACAGACAGGCAGAAGAAACAGCACAGAGAAATGAACAGAGCACACAAATCATTAACAGAGAGCAAAGTGTAAACACCTATCTATCTATTTATTGACCTTTCGAGCCGTAGTCGGCCCATAGGGCAAAGACCCAGATACTCTTTCTCTTATCTACATTTTTTATTCTAGCAGTTTTCAATCCTTGTAAAGATCTTTTACATTTTTCCAGGTGTTTTTGTTAATGAAACATAGACCTGTAAAAATTCTATCTATTGACCTTTCGAGACGTAGCCGGCCCATAGGGCATAGACCAAGATACTCCTTCTCCTATCTGAATTTTTGTTCTATCAAATCTCGCCATTTGTCTCTGTTCTGTGCAAGCTGCTCTATCTCATTGAGGGAGCCGAATCCTGCTACTCTTGCCTCTCTCATCAATGTTCTTCTCAGTGTCTCCCTGGGTCTTCCTATTTTTCTCTTACCTGTTGTTTCCCACATGAGGGCTTGCTTTGCTATTCGGTTATTATCTCTTTTCATCACATGTCCAACATATGACCATCGTCTTTTCTTTACTACTGAAGATATTAGTGGTTGATTGGCGATTTCTCTAATTTCCTCGTTTGTTTTGAATTCGTTCCACGCTATACCAAGTATTTTCCTTAGACATTTATTTTCGAATGCGTTCAACTTTGTTTCTATATCTCTTGTTGTTTTCCAGCTTTCACACGCATACGTAAGGGTTGATAGTACATTTGATTTGAATAGTCTAAGTTTTGTGTTTGTGCTGATGAGTTTTGATTTCCACAATTTTCAAGGCTTCTGAAAGACATTGCTGCTTTAGCTATTCTGATTCCAATTTTTTACTTGTATCCCCTTCTCGATCAATGTGACTTCCAAGATAGATAAAGTGACCGATCTCTTCTGCTGGTTTGTTTTCCATGTATATTTTGTCATCTGTTGGAATTAAACTTTCATGACTTTAGTCTTTTCATGATTGATCTCAAGCCCAATTTTGCTGGCTATTGATGATAGTTCATTTGTGTTTTCCTGCATCCTTTTTATCTGACTGCTGATGAGAACTATGTCATCAGCAAAGTCGAGGTCCTCCAAATGGTCTCCTTGTATCCATTCGATGCCTTTATTACCAGTGCAGCATTTCTTCATTATGAAGTCCATAACAATTCCAAATAACAAGGGTGAAACTGTAAACATTACTAAAAGCAAAAAAAAAGCACTCACTATAACAAAATATGACTAAGAGAAAAATACAATTTCAAAGAAATCACCAATAAAATGATTACATTTACATAAATTAAAATTTTATTGTTCTCAAAATGATTTTTGGCAGCAAATATATTGAGAGCTTGCGTAAAATGTGAAGAATTTTGAGAATTTCCAGTAAACACCAAAAGTTAAGCAACTAAAATCAGATGCAGTGTTGGTCAGCGTAGTAAAATGTATGAAATAAATACAGTAGTGCCCTCTATCAGTATTCTTTACTTAACTGCAACTGGGTAATGGGACACACAAATGGATATCCCGAAAGGAATGTATTGAACGAAAGTTTAGTTTAATCGATGGATCATCCTCACTGCACTATCTACATATGTTGACTAATGTTCTCCTATATTGGAAAACTTACATTTGCGCATAAAATGTCATTAATATGAAAAGAAAATATCAAGAATACTACAATTCTGTATGATTTTTATCATCATCTAGCTTATCCTTGTTGGAAGATGAATCCTAGGACAGCTGCTGAGAAGCTTTCTCTGTCTGCGTGAGATGTCCAGCATCTGCTGCAGCCACACGCAGCTCATCTGCAAAAGACAAACGATTTGGGGCACCTTGTAGAGGATGACCCGGACTAAGCAAAGTGGAAAGAATTTGATGTTGCCTTGAAAGAAGCTCTGAGCCTGTCATTCACTCACTGTTTTGTCAGTTCACAACAAGGAACAAGAAGAAGATGTAGCAGTTGTCCAATCAATTATATATCTGTGTGTGAGTGTGTGTGTGTGTTCAGATGGACAAGTGTGTGTAACCTAAATGTGAATATTCTTGTTTTCATTTTAAAATAAAGACCTGCGGATTTATATTATCTTAGATAGATGGAGAATCTTGAACTTCTGCACTACATGCTGCTTTCAGCTTGAAAGAATAATAGATAGATAGATGGATGGAATTATGTAATGGAAAACAAAGGGAAGGGATTTGTTTACTCATAGGTGTCTCACCTATCAACCTAGTTGAGAAAAAAATGCCTCATAGTCAATTATTTATTCCTTACCAGGAAATAAGATCATCACAATTGACTATGATTCCAAAAATGGGACTGGAACTGGTGAAATTATTGTTGACATTCAAACCGTTGATGGAATACCACTTGGTAAGATTATTATAGGTGCTGTTTTGTAATAAATATAACATTATCTTTAACATCCTGACCAAAATATAGCGCTTTTAATTTTTGTTGAACTTAGTTCTGGTAACTTCTAGGCTCCTGGATTACTATATTAGTTCACATTTGAGAATCATCTTACGAGTGAACCATTCTTTTCTCTAGTGACAATACATGCTTCTTTCTGTATATTTCAGTGACCTCTCCTCTTCTGTATTCTTCCCCCATCCCCTTTTCTCGCCTTTCATAGACAATGTGTTGCCCTATATATTCAGAATGGCTCTTAAAAGTATATACTTTACTGTAACACATTAATTTGGTGTATTTAAACAGTGACACGTCTGTCTTGCTACTATATTGTCTCGTTTTTCTATGGATTAAAAAAAAAATAGATATGTAGTCTGTTTTATTTGTTCTCTGTTGAGGACCTTTTATGTTGGTTTGTTCATTCAGTCTTACATGTACAGTTGAAACATTTAATTTTTAGTTACTTATCTTACTTGTCAAATATCTCCTATTTTACTTTTCTATCTTTTTGTTGTCCTTTCGAGCCAAAGATGACACATAGGGCAAGGAACAAAAATTAATGTCTGATGATTCTTTGCTGTTATCCTTACTGCATTGTTAAACTTTGCATTGAGCCATGTCCCTGTTCTGGACCAGTTTCTCAACCTCAAGAGCAAATGCCCGCAGTTATTGCCTCTCTTTTCAGTGTTATTCTTAGTGTTTTTCTAAGCCTGTGTTTTTTCTTCTGCCTTCTGTTTCCCATTTGAGGAATTACTTTGTGGTTCTCTTATCTCCTCTCAACACATGGCTGACATATACCCACCCTCTTTTCTTAGTTATAGCTGACAATGTTGGTTGCCTGGCAACTTCTCCTATATCTGTCTTAACTTAAATTCATTCTACAGTAGCAGTAGTTTCCTGAGGCATTTGTTTCAAATGCATCTAATTTATTTTCAATTTCTTTTGGTTTTTTTTCCAGATCGCAGGTGTTCAAATTTAAGTCAGATGACATATATTATTTGAAAGAATCTAAGCTTTTTTTTGTGCTTATGAGTTTTTTAATTTCCATATCTTCTTATGGAATTTTACTGTAAATCAGAGTGTGCTTAAAAAAAACACAGAGAAGAACAAAACCTCTATTTAAACATATAGAAAACTAAGATAATGTCCATTAACAAAACAAAAAACCAACCCACAATCATCAACAGTGAAGAACTTGAAATTGCAACAAACTATGAATATCGGGGATCTATAGTAACTAACAATGAAGACTGCCAGAAAGAGATAAAAAAAAAGATTAGCAACAGCAACACAAGCATTATATGCCATGAAGAATGTATGGCACATCTGCTAGGCAGACAATTAAAAATTACTCAGGGCATGTATCTGCCAGATAGCAATATATGGTTGTGAATCATTGACAATCTCACAAACAGTAAGAAAGCAAATTGATTCATTTGAAACAAAATGCTAGAGAAAAATCCTTAAGATATCTTGGATAATAAAAAAAAAAGCAATGATGACATATTAAAAGATTTAAACATTAGAAATAACTGGCTTATAAACACCATTCTATAGAGAAAATTAAAATACTTTGGCCATGTTAAAAGACACAGTGGGTTGGAAAGAAGAATAATGGAAGGCATGGTTCCTGGGTGATACATCAGAGACAGATCAAGAAGAAGGTGAATTCAAGACATCAAGGAGAGCTTGAACATGACAACAGAAGAAGTGGGAGATCTGGCTAGAGTCGGAGATTCTTTCAGATATGTTGTGGTAAATGCAACGTTCTGCAAAGGACATGTGTTCTGATGATAAAATCTGTTTACATAGAGTGCAATGAATATTCCCAAGGGGACACAAGTTGGGAAATGTTAAAGCAAGGGAGAAAACCAGAGGAGTTTGATAGCCAGACATTTCTCCCAAGGGAGGAAACTTGATGCAAAGTCTGCGCACAATATAACTTTTTATTCTCATAAAACATAACTCCAAGGCAGACAACTCAAACGATTACAAGCTGCTGCCTTGTAGAAAGGTCAAGGTAAGTCAAAGATTTGGGATGCAATCAAATACATGTGCACTGAACACTGTTGCACTACACAGCAAACTGTATGCAATACAATCCTAATGAAAGAAGAAGAAAACAAAGTGTTTTGATTATTCAGCATTGAACGTTTTTAGTTGCCTACTCTTGTGTCCATTCCTAATTTTGCTAGATCGTATGACCATCTGTTTTCACTTCTTATTTAAAAAGACTGTTGGTTGAAATATCAGTTATGTCTCCTAGTCACAGATGGTTTAATGTGATATAAATTTGCTTTTCTTTTATCTTTTAGTCACAAATGATTTATTGTGTTATAAACTTGCTATCTTTTAGTCACAAATGATTTAGTGTGTTATAAACTTGCTATCTTTTAGTCACATGTGATTTAGTGTGTTATAAACTTGCTATCTTTTAGTCACATGTGATTTAATGTGTTATAAACTTGCTATCTTTTAGTCACAAATGATTTAGTGTGTTAAAAATCTGCCATCTTTTAGTCATTAATGATTTAGTGTGTTATAAATCTGCCATCTTTTAGTCACATGTGATTTAGTGTGTTATAAACTTGCTATCTTTTAGTCACAAATGATTTAGTGTGTTAAAAATCTGCCATCTTTTAGTCATTAATGATTTAGTGTGTTATAAATCTGCCATCTTTTAGTCACAGATGATTTAGTGTGCTATAAATCTGCCATCTCTTAGTCATAGATGATTTCTTCTATTATCCTTTCGAGCCGAAGACGGTACATAGGGCAGAACCACAATCTCAAAAACAGAAACCCTGCGTGCCAAAATGGCACATATTGCAGAGGTCACTGCTTCTAAAATCTATGGTCTGTTTCCATAACAATGCTTTTTACAATGACAGCTTGTCAAGCCATCGATCAACCTCCTTAGTCGCCTCTTACGACATGCCTGGAAGGTCAGTGTCACTATTCATAGATTATTCATAGAGTCTCTACGCCAACAGCAGCTGCAGGGTCAGAACAGCAGCAGGCTACACAGACCACTTTGAAGTTAGATCAGGTGTAAGACAGGGGTGCGTACTATTCCCCCTACTGTTTATTACATACATGGACCATATATGCAAGCTAGCCAACTCATCAGAGACAGAGGAGATCAACGAGCTTCTATTTGCAGACGACCAGGCACTAATACATGAAACAATAGAAGACCTACAAGAACACTTAAACTAACTCAACATCTTAGGAACAAATACAACATGAAAATCAACATCAACAAAACAGAAGTCATGAATGTCGCCAAAAATAAACAGAACATCAACATAACTATAGAAGGCAGACAACTAAAACAAGTAGAGGAATTCAAATACCCAGGAAGTCTAATGACAAACGATAATTCCCAAACAGCAGAGATAGAATCAAGATGCAACAAAGCTTGTCAAATCATCAGACAGTTATCACCACTATTGTCCAACAAGTAAATAACTCTGGAGGCAAAATGAGCACTTTACAATACAATCTTCATCCCAACGTTGTGCTACCAATGCCAGACCTGGACCCTAGATGCAAGAACAATAAGAAAAATAACCTCTACAGAGATGAAATGTGTTAGACGAATGACAGGAAACAGTCTGAGAGATAAGATCAGAAATGAAGAACTGAGAAAAAAGCTAGGAATAGCCCCAGCCATAGAATATATAAGGAAACATCAGATAAAATGGTTCGGCCACGTGACAAGGCAGAAAGAACAAAACACAACACAACGAGCCTTCAACAAACATTGTGAGAACAACAGACCCAAGGGTCGACCATGAAAAAGATGGATCGATGGAATATTAGAAGCACTAGGAAACATAACAGCAGCAGAGGCAAACAGAAGAGCAAAAGACCGCAAATTATATCTCCCTCGATACTGAAAGGCAGATGAGGAAGGAAAGAAGAAGAATTACAATGTTATCTGTTCTATGACACATTTGCAAACATTGTTCTCTTTTTTGTTACGGATGACAGAGACAATTTTGAAGGGGTAGATTTGTAGAAAAATAAAGGAGTTTAAACCAAAGGTTTTGTGTACCAAATCCACAATCTGATGTTGATTTCTATCTATCTATCTATTGACCTTTCGAGCCGTAACCGGCCCATAGGGCGTAGACCAAGATACACCTTCTCCTATATGAATAATTTTTTGTTCTAGCAGTTTTCTTTTAAAGATATTTTATCAAATCTCGCCATCTGTCTCTGTTCTGTGCAAGCAGTTCTATCTCATTGAGGGAGTCGATTCCTGCTGCTCTTGCCTCTCTCATCAATGTTCTTCTCAGTGTCTCCCTGTTTTTCTTTTACCTGTTGTTTCCCATATGAGGGCTTGCTTTGCTATTCGGTTATTATCTCTTCTCATCACATGTCCAACATATGACCATCGTCTTTTCTTTATTACTGAAGATATTAGTGGTTGATTGGCGATTTCTCTAATTTCCTCGTTTGTTTTGAATTCGTTCCACTCTATACCAAGTATTTTCCTTAGACATTTATTTTCGAATGCGTTCAACTTTGTTTCTATATCTCTTGTTGTTTTCCAGCTTTCACACGCATATGTAAGGGTTGATAGTACATTTGATTTGAATAGTCTAAGTTTTGTGTTTGTGCTGATAAGTTTTGATTTCCACAACTTTTCAAGGCTTCTGAAAGACATTGCTGCTTTAGCTATTCTGATTCTAATTTCTTTGCTCGTATCCCCTTCTCGATCAATGTGACTTCCAAGATAGATAAAGTGATCGATCTCTTCTACTGATTTGTTTTCCATGTATATTTTGTCACCTGTTGGAATTAAACTTGTCATGACTTTAGTCTTTTCATGATTGATCTCAAGCACAATTTTGCTGGCTATTGATGATAGTTCATTTGTGTTTTCCTGCATCGTTTTTATCTGACTGCTGATGAGAACTATGTCATCAGCAAAGTCGAATTTCTATACATGAGAATAATTTTTCTGAATGATGGAAGATTAGGTAATTTATGATTATTTGCCTGCTTTCTTCACAGAATTGTATTAATCTTTCTCCTCTGTCATTTCTTTTTCATATAATGGTCTTATATCTACCTTTTCCTACTTTTACATTTGTATCACCCATTACAATCAAGACGTCCGAAGATTTCACTTGCTTCATAACTTTATTTAGATCTTCATAGTATGCCTCTATTTGTTCATCTGTGTAGTCTTGTTTATGTCTGTATTATTGCTATGTTGAATGGTTTTGCTTTCATTTTGAGTAGTTTAATCCTATTATATTTTAAAATAATACTAAATACAATTCAAACAAGACAAATGTGATTTTTGAGACATGTTAAAAGACACAAAAGCCTACTAAAAGTAACAGTGGAAGGGAAAATACAAGGTAAAAGAGGCAGAGGCTGACCAAGACTCACATGGATGAGTAACATCAAAAGATGGAGAAGTCAGCCTAGGACAATCTGCACCATCAAAGCAAGAGACATAGAGGAATGGGGCTCCAAGGTAGCCAACATTCGATGTGGAGACGGCACTCAATGATTATTATTTTTAATTTTGAAGTTTAAAAAAAAGACAAACGAAATAAATTTCGTTTCATTTAACAAAGTGTCAGCTGGCATGTGCTTGTGTTTGTTACCACAGAGAATGGATTCCTCCAGGAGCCTCAAAACCCTGGTAGATACAGTGAAACCCTCAAACTTGAAGCCAAGCCAGATCCAAGTTGTGACCCTACACAAGAACCATGTGAGCAGTGGCTTCCTGGCAACTATATACTTACTGTAGGTAGGTAAAGGATGCACAGAGATGATGTTGAGCAAACTGGAATATTTGTAGCCAATCTTCTCACAGGATTAGGTGGTCCTGTTTCAACTCCCAACTATGATGAGTTATTCTCTGTACTTAAGGTTCACTCAACCTGATAATGGCTAGCAGAGATAAGCTCTGGAAAGTGGGGTAGCCTAAAATGATGCAGATTTCTTTCCTGTGCTATCAGATGTCTTGCAGGACCTTCAGTGTATATTATCATAAGTCCCTATTTATCCGGGCAAGCTTCTCAATCTTAGTAAAGATGTTGATGTCCACCATCTTTGCCTCTCTTATTGGTGTTCTTCGGTGTCTCTGTTTCTTGTTCTTGTTTCCAATCTAAGGACTTGCTTTATGAAATGTTGACTGTATCATCCATAAATAAAAATATAATATGATGTTGATGATGCCAAATACATCAACCATAATGATAAAATTATAATACTGATAATCTGACTCATCATCATCATGTTCCATACTGGTTGGCTTAGGCGATCATGTCCTTCCACAATTTTTTATCCACAGTAAAAGTAAAGTAAAGAGCCCCGTCACGTCAAGTGGAGTATAGGGAATATGGTGTCAGTGCCCCGTCACGCCAAGTGGAGTATAGGGAATATGGTGTCAGTGCCCCGTCACGCCAAGTGGAGTATAGGGAATATGGTGTCAGTGCCCTGTCACATCAAGGATGTGTAGGGAATATGGTGTCAGTGCCCCGTCACGCCAAGTGGAGTATAGGGAATATGGTGTCAGTGCCCCGTCACGCCAAGTGGAGTATAGGGAATATGGTGTCAGTGCCCTGTCACATCAAGGATGTATAGGGAATATGGTGTTAGTGACCATAATTTTTATAGACCTTCGGCACATTATATTTGGGGTAATGTGGTCGATATTATGCCCGTGCCACTTTACTTTCCCAGAAAAAATCCAGTACCCATTTAAGGCTGGGTGAATCCAGAGGCCGTTGATCAGGGTTCACCTCTCGTCCTTTGGAGTCCAGTTCACTAACCACTGAGCTATCGCGGCTCCCTTCTATCCACAGAGCATCATATTAATTCTGTTGTTGACTGTTTTTCATGCCATGACACCAAGCTATCAGTTGTTATGGATACAGAAGCCTGTAAGCTGACACCCTTTGCTCAATGCAATGTAATGATATCTGCAGGTATTTCTGAGTTCTCTAGTAGTTCTGTTTAAGGTGTTCCATTTATCAGGTCATTGAGGAAGTAGAGTTGCTCTGATGTCAGTGAGTTTTGGACACCAAGCTATCTAGTATCTTCTCTCTTTGTCATCAACAATCTCTTTTTCCCTGTATTTTTCCAGCTGTAACCAATTATAAAGCAGTGATTTCTGCAATATGTGCCATATATGGCACGTAAGGCATGCAAGGTTTCTGTTTTTGAGATTGTAGTTCTGCCCTATGTGCCGTCTTCGGCTCGAAAGGACAATAGATAGATAGAACCAAGTATTCCAACTTTTCTATTCACATATGTGCTGAAAATGTTGATTGTTTCTTTTAGATGTTGTTTAGGAGCTCCCTTTTTGTGTTGGCCTCTTTGATAATGTCCCTGTTGGTCTTTTTTAGCGGTTCAGGTAATTTTAAACATTCTTCTGAGAAATCCCATCTCTGTGGCTTCTAATTGTCTTTTCATTTGTTTACTTTCCATGATTTGCTAACATAGGTCAGAATTGGCTCTATATAGCACAGATGAGCTCTCTTACTTCTACTGGCATAAACATCTTGCATAAGACGTTTTTCATTTTCCAAAATGTTATTTTGGCCTGAGCGATTCTGCTTTTTATTTCTGCAGTTAATCTTCCATCTGATGTTATTGTGTTCAAGTATTTGACATTTTGCACTTGTTTCAAATTTGTCCTGTTTATTTTTATGTTGCATGGTAGTGATGATTTTTCTCCGATATGACCATTGCTTCTGTTTTCGTACAATTCAGACTGAGACCTTTCTTGCTGCTTTCTTTTACTGTTTATGTCCATCATTTCTTGTAGTTCATTCTCCGTCTCTGCTATTAAGACTATGTCATCTGCAAATTACAAATTGTTTCTGTTGTAACCGTTGATTTCAATTCCTTTTTTGTCTACTATTGATGTTATAATGTTTTTGCTGTAAAGTGAAAACAAATCTGGAAACAGAACACAGCCTTGTCTGACTCCTTGTTTTGTATATATTGGAACTGTTCTGTTTGGTTGCTAATTCTTATGGCTGCTGTTTGTTACCAATACATGTTTTCTATGATTCGCAGATCCTTGCCATCAATGTTTAATTTCTCTAGCATATTATTTCCACATGCTTTACTTTGTCAAATACCTTTGTGTAGTCTATAAAGCACATATACAGATCTGACTACATCTCCCAAAAATAACAGATAATAAATATATGCTCCTAAAAAGCACACAAAAGGCTTATTTCTTTCACTGTACTTGTTAATACATGTACTATACAAGTCTAGGTTGAAAAGACTTGTTGATCTAGATAGTCCAGCTCACTAACCACTGAGCTATTGTGCTCCCATATATATATATATATGGATTGCAGATCATTTAGGCTGTGTGGACACGCACACACAGGGTGTTTATAAAATCACTGTGCAGTGACTTGACAAATATTTTTGAAATTATGTCACGGATTAATGAATTTTACATCATAATATTTTGTGTCCACAATCCTGTCTGCAGCATAACACAAGAAGCCATTGTTATATTCGTGGTTTCACTGCTGAAAGGAAATGGTGTTAAATAAACATTGAAAACCGGGTATTTTTTTAATAACATGTCTTCCGCAATGGTGGCTAGTATACTGATGAAGTAATTTGACAATTTGTGATGAAATTTCCACACTCACATGTCCGAATAATGCCTGACTATTGTCTATGGAGTGACTGAAAGAAAAAGCTTATCTAAATAATCCACAAACAGTTATTGACCTGAAGACAGAAATCGTCACCAAGATTCAACAAATATCACCAGTCATTATCCAGAAGGTTTTCAAAAATATGAAGAGACAAGTCAACACTTGTCTTGAGGCCCATGGTGGACACTTTGAACACATGCTGTAGACACAACTTCATCTCATCGTGTATACTTTGCCCAATACAAGCCAGCCAAGAGCAGTAATGTCTAGATGAATAATAACAATTTACATTACAATTTTCCATAATTTCAAAAATATTTTCACTACACAGCGACTTTATTATAAACACTTGTATATAACACGATCTATAAAAAAAAACAGCTTTCATCTTTGGATGCCAATTGCGAACTAATCCTAATAATCATCATCATCATCGAATGCCATCTCTGCAACGAAGGTTGGCTACCATGGAGCGCCATTCTGCTCTGTCTCTTGCTTTGATGGTGCAGGTTGTCATAGGCTGATTTGTCCATCTTTTTGTTACTCGTCCATGTTAGTCTTGGTCTGCCTCTGCCTCTTTTTTCCCCTCCAAGATTATTTTTAGTAGGCTGTTGTGTCTTTTAACATGACCAAAAAATCGCATTTGTCTTGTTTGAATTGTGTTTAATAGTTCTCTTTTCATTTCGTTTTAAGACTTCATCATTTGTTTTATTTTCTTTCCATCCAATTCTACCTATTCTTCTATATATCCACATTTCAAAGGCTTCAATTCTCTGTTCTGTTTTCTTGTCTAATGTCCATGTTTTCTGCACCATTTAGGGATGTTGAGAAGATATAACATTTTGCTATTCTTAGTTTTAGCCCTGGTGTTATTTGTCTTGATGTTAGTATATTTTTCCTGACATTAAAATTACTTTTTACTATTCCTATTCTTTTGTTTTTCCTTTATTTCAGTTTTTCTGAACTAATATAACCTTGAATACTTGGTCTGAGATAGAACGGGTAATGCCTCGCCAAGTGGACAAAACCACCAAGACAACAACAAACTCTTATATCAGTCATGCTTGACTCGCATGAAAACTTTGGCCAATTTAACTAAACTAAGAGTCCTAGGTGTAAAGACCTTCCCGCCCTTAAGATAATAATAATCAGCATAAATTAAACCTGAACAGAAATATATGTCATTGTAGAGATACGCAATTCTAAAAACTAAAAAAGAGATGTAGATAGAGTTTCATTTGTGATGAGTGTTCAGCACACAGTATAAATGGTCTCCTATGAAATGAATTCACCCATTAATGAGCCTCACATGTAAATTAATTACACCTTGATATTTTGTATAAGCTGATTTGTTAAAAGGGAGAAGCTGTCTTGACCACATTTTCACTCTACGACTTATATTGGAGGAACACATTGAAAAGCAAAAACCTTTTGTACTTAACTTCATCGACTTCAAAAAAGCATTTGATAGTATTCATAGAGATTCTTTGTGAAAAATTCTGAAGCAATATGGTTTACCATCAAAAATCATAAATATTATCAAAGACATGTATGATGGTTACACATGTGCAGTTTGAACAGAGGAAGGACTGAGCGAATGTTTCCCAATAGAAACTGGGGTTAAACAAGGATGTATTTTATCGCCCTTGTTATTTGGAATTGTTATGGACTTCATAATGAAGAAATGCTGCACTGGTAATAAAGGCATCGAATGGATACAAGGAGACCATTTGGAGGACCTCGACTTTGCTGATGACATAGTTCTCATCAGCAGTCAGATAAAAACGATGCAGGAAAACACAAATGAACTATCATCAATAGCCAGCAAAATTGGGCTTGAGGTCAATCATGAAAAGACTAAAGTCATGAAAAGTTTAATTCCAACAAGTGACAAAACATACATGGAAAACAAACCAGTAGAAGAGATCGATCACTTTATCTATCTTGGAAGTCACATTGATCGAGAAGGGGATACGAGCAAAGAAATTAGAATCAGACTGGCTAAAGCAGCAATGTCTTTCAGAAGCCTTGAAAAGTTGTGGAAATCAAAACTCATTAGCACAAACACAAAACTTAGGCTATTCAAATCAAATGTACTATCAACCCTTACGTATGCGTGTGAAAGCTGGAAAACAACAAGAGATATAGAAACAAAGTTGAACGCATTCGAAAATAAATGTCTAAGGAAAATACTTGGTATAGAATGGAACGAATTCAAAACAAACGAGGAAATTAGAGAAATCGCCAATCAACCACTAATATCTTCAGTAATAAAGAAAAGACGATGGTCATACGTTGGACATGTGATGAGAAGAGATAATAATCGAATAGCAAAGCAAGCCCTCATATGGGAAACAACAGGTAAAAGAAAAAGAGGAAGACCCAGGGAGACACTGAGAAGAACATTGATGAGAGAGGCAAGAGCAGCAGGAATCGGCTCCCTCAATGAGATAGAACTGCTTGCACAGAACAGAGACAGATGGCGAGATTTGATAAAATATCTTTAAAAGAAAACTGCTAGAACAAAAATTCATATAGGAGAAGGTGTATCTTGGTCTACGCCCTATGGGCCGGTTACGGCTCGAAAGGTCAATAGATAGATAGATAGATAGATTTGTTTCAGCTTCACTTCATCGAATTACATGCTGGTAACATGAACACAAGTTTGAAATGAGACAGGTCTCTTCCTGACTTGCTTCCATAAGAGCAAACCATTCTGTTTAATTTATGAGTTGCAATGAATTAAGTGGAACCCTGTCTAATTAATTGTAACTTGCATATGAAAGAGAATGATTTGTTTATAAGGAAGAAAAGAAAAATAGTGCTAAACAAATGAGGTATAACAAGATATATGAACAAAGAAAGTTGATAATGTGATCAATGATCTAATTAAAGTATCTCTTTGACTTTCCCAGCAATCTGCAACGGAGAATGTGGCAGCAAGCATCCCCACAGCAAGATCTATGACCAGAAAACAACAAACTTTACAATCACTGGCTGACCAACAAATTGATGTAGATGTGCAGGGAAGCATAAAACCTTCACAGAAATTCTTATACATTTTTATTTTGCTTTGTGAGGGAAAAAAAGAATCATTGATGAATGATGTTTTAATAACATCATATTTTGATAATAAATATAAAAATAAATTAATAACAAAGCCAAGATGGTTCAAATGTATGACATGTCTAGTGATTTTGTCTGTTAGGTGCTTGTTTGCTTGTGGTATCATCTTTATACACCTTTAGCTACTGGACTGATTAAGCTTAAAGAAAGCAATCACCAGCCTAAATATGTCAATACTGTCATAAAGTTTTTCTCAGAAAATCACTGGTGATGTCAGTATGAGCTTTCTCTGTTCTTCACAGAATGACAACATTTGTGTGATGTATTCATCCTATAGAAACAACTTTTGTGTGATGTATCCTATAGAGACAACTTTTTAAGCACTATTGCTCAATTTTCAGCCATGTCATAGTTTTGGACATTGCATACACTAAAATGGGGGTCACTGTAGTTAGCACTACTGATACAGCTTAAATTAGCTCTACAGTTAAGTTATCAAAGTCCATAATTATATAGCTATTTATCTATTCCATGAATTTAAAAATGGTGTGGAATCACTACTCTAATGGTACAGTCCTATAATAGCTTGTGCAAGGTCAATTTAAAAAAGGGTAAAATTAAAAATGGATAAGAACTTTAAAATAGTCCCATCATTTGCATAATTTTATAAGCTGATGAAATATACAATTTCTTCATACTAGATAGGCCACAGCATATGGAGGTTGGAAGAAAGGTTGGGGGGGAGCAATGCTCTCCCTCACTTTTAGTACTTTCCCAATTCTGTGAGTCAGACAACTATTCCCTCATCAACTAGGTCAACTGGAGGGTTCCAAGAATCTCATTGACCAAGCCAGCTCTACAAATATTGAGGTTTTCTGAATGAACAATTTTCTAGTTATAGATTTTCAATTTGAAAGGATGTCCTGTGGCATATATTAATGTTACATGTGAGTGAAACATTGGACATCAACATGCTGGGCCACAACATTTGGTGTTGAGGGTGGGAGGGGGGTCACTGGTCTTCTCTTGCTGTTATTCACCTTCCCCAGCTCACTGAGCTAGATGCCCATTTTTGTTTCAGCTGGATCAACTGGAGATTGAACCCATACATACTGTTTCACCAGCCAGTGAGCTAACATTATGCTACCGCTGCTCTCTTAATAAGAAAATGATGAGGTCACAAAGTAAATTTGAGGCATAAGTACCACCTGGACTGAAAGTAGTCAGCAACTCATAACTGACTGCTTGTGTTAGAATCAGTGAACCATGAGTGATCAAGATCCTAGTCTACCTTGCTGTAGTGGGCCAGGAAATAAACTAACTTGTCTGGCCAAGTGAATAGGTAATGAGGATGGAAGGCAAGCTAGAACAAAAAATGTCAAGCTGAAGTTGGATGCATTGGGTGAAAGCTGCAAACATTACACATTGCATCTAAGCTTACTTAATGCTATTTTTAAGGGCAGACGAGGAAGAATAAAAAAAAAAATAATTGGATGTTTGCAAATAACAACATCATCATCATCATCAAGTACCGGGCCTATTGGCGTAGGTGATCATGTCTCTCCACAACTTTCGATTTCGGCAGCTATTTATCATCTCTGTTGTTGACCTTCTGCCAAGCCATTCTCTTAAGCTGTCTGTTATTTTTTCTCTTTGCTTCCCTCTATCTCTTCGTCCCTCAATTTTTCCAGTTGTTACAATATATTCAAGTTGTTCTCTTCTCATTACATGACCAAAAAATGATGATTGTTTCTTCTTAATATTGGAAATTAGCTCTCTTTTTGCTTTCACCTCTCTCAGAACATCTTCATTTCTCTTCTTAGCTGTCCATGGTACTCTCAACATTCTTCTGTAAAACCACATTTCTACAGACTCCAGTGATTTTCTTGTCTGTTGTCCTATTGTCCATGATTCGCATCCATATGTTAAGACTGGCTCTACGTAACATTTAAGAACTCTTTTTCTTGTTTCTATTGTCAAAAATGGATTGCATAGTATTTTCCTCATTTTTTGGAAAGCTGCTTTTGCCTGATCCATTCTGCATCTCACCTTTTTTTTACATCTTCCGTCTGAGGTTAACAAAGTTCCCAAATATTTAAATTCATTTACCTGTTTTAATATTGTTCCACTTGTCTTTATTTTGCACTGAGGTGATGTCTTTTTCTTTGTTGTTACCATTACCTCTGTCTTTTTGCTATTAAGGCAGAGTCCTTTATTTTTGCTTTCTTTCACTATAATGTCCAACATTTCTTGTAACTCATTTTCACTCTTAGCAATTAAGACTGTATCATCAGCATACCTTAGATTATTTATATTATGACCTCCAATTGTTATTCCAGACATGCCCCTTATGGATCTTAAAATAATCTCACTATAAATATTAAACAAATCTGGTGATAGCACACAACCTTGTCTTTCAACCTGTTTTATTTGTTGAAACATTCCCAACTGGTTTCCAGTTCTTATGGCTGCTGTTTTTTGCCAGTACATGTTCTTTATTATTCTTAGATCTTTGCTGTCTATGTTTATGCTTTCTAAAATGTTGATTATTTCTTGGTGCTTTACTTTGTCAAATGCCTTGGTGTAATCTATGAAACATAGGTATACGTTTTCACCTCTATGGTTCTTTCTACTAAAGATCTTATGATATAAATGGCATTGTTTGTTCCTTTATCTCTAACAAAACCACACTGTTCATCACTAATTTCTGGACTGATTTTGTTTCGCACTCTTCGCATGATAATTCTTAGTAATATCTTAGTCATATGACACATAAGGCTTATTGTGCAATGATCATCGCATTCAATCGCACCCGATTTCTTTAGTAGGGCTATAAATATTGATTTGAGCATGTCATCTGGTATATATCCGCTGTTGTAGATATCATTAAATATTAAATAACAACATAGTAAATTTTAATAACAAACAAAACCATTTTCATTTTATGAATTACCCTGACTCATCATACTCATAAGATTTATCCTGGGTAAAAAACAACAACTTAAACAACCACCCCCCACCCCCATACAAAATTAAGTTGCTGAAATGTACACAGTTGAAAAAATGACAGTCATTTATATTTTTAATGTTATATTTATTATATTACTAATATTACGCGCACCTCAAAATAATAATAAACATTTCAAAAATGGATTGTCCACTTGCATGATTGACTAATGGTTCTTGAGTTGCAGCTTATGTGCTCTCACATTATGAATTGAACATCACAAAATATAGGTATGAGCTGCACATGAGAAAATATAGAATTGTAATATCTCAACTCTGTAAAATGAAATAATGAGAACATTTCTACTTGTGAAATAACAGAGATCACATGAAACATGTACAAATTGACTTTTAAACATCACCTACAACATTTATTACTGATAACTTGCAACCTATTTCACAAGACAGTAATAACCCTCAACATGGAATACTGTTAATAATAAAATAATAATCAAACACAACACTCAAAGAGTAGAGTAATTGAAGAAACAATGTTGAGACTGAACAATTGAAGTGGAAATGATAGGAATTATCCTCCTAAAACAACTCAAAAGTACTACTTGACAAGCTTGTAGTAAACCCATACATAAACCTTATACTGTAATAGTCAAAGGACAAACAGTAAAGACAAGGACAGAACACAAAAGGCAGGGCAATAGCAGAGACTGTCCCTTGCTTCAAGGATTAAGAAAAACTCAGAAGATGAATCTGTGGAGAGTGACAGCCCTGTACATTCCAAGAGAGGAGAAGCAAGCACATATACAAGCGGATATTGCTAAACTGAAAGTTTGAACAGCAATGCATTAATCCATTAGAAAACTATCACTAAATGTTTGCAACTGAATTTTCTGTGTCTGTCTCTTCCTCATTTTTGTTAGTTTCCTTTTCATCATTGTCACCCTTTTTTGGAGAGATAGATGATTCTTCATGTGATTCACTATCTGCACCTAAAGAAAACAAAAACCACAAAGAGTTTTAAGCTTATTCTCCCTGATTGGTGTCCTCTGGCTGTGAACATTTTATGTCGGATTGATTATATGTATTAGAACTTGTGAGTGTGTTGCTCTTTAACAGTTAAGTTTAAGAATGTGCATATTTTGTGTAGCTGTTGAGTGGAGCCATAATGTTTGTTGATATTGAGTCGCCTGACAACAGCTTTCCTCTTATCAGGTGAGTTTTGGTCAATCTAACAGTAAATGTTGCACTGTCTCAAACTAATACATAGTCCTCATCAATAATGGAGTTGAAGCTATTGTCTTTGTAAGCCCTGATGTAAAGATATCTACTGCCTGGTTAAGCAGCCATAAAAGGCAACAAAATCATTGTTACAAGCCATGAGAAAATAAACTGTTTACAAGAATCCAATTATATTTAAAGATCTTTCACATATACTAGCAAGTGGTGTCATTAAATTAACAAAACTTATATTTTTAAAACAAAATAAAATAATTTGAAGCTCTTATGAAATGAGGTAACTATATTTTCACACATCTAGTAAAAAAAGTAAAGCACCCCCGTCACGCCAAGTGGCGTATAGGGAATATGGTGTTAGCGACCATAAATTTTACAGACCTTCGGCACATGATTTTTGGGGTAATGTGATCTGTATTACACCTGTGCCGCTTCACTTTCCTAGAAAAAAATCTGGTACCCATTAAAGGCTGGGTGAACCTGGAAGCCGTCGGTTGGGATCGAACCCTACCCCTTGTCCTTTGTAGTCCAATTCACTAACCACTGAGCTATCGCGGCTCCCATTCACACATCTAGTGTTTACAGATATTGTTCATCTTGTTAAAATATAGCAAGGAGAACTTTACACCCATGGATATAAAAAGAGGAGTAAGATAAGGATTCATCCTATCACCAAGCTTGTTCAATTTATACACTGAGCAAATCTTTAAAAACATCTCAGAGATGCCAGGCCTAAACATTAATGGAAAGACAATCAATAACCTAAGATATGCTGATGATACTGTTCTACTAGCAGAAAATCCTAAAGACCTACAACAATTGCTTAATGTGATAAACATAACAAGCAAAAAGTATGGACTAGATATGAATATCAAAAAGACTAAAACTATGATCATAAACAAAGAAAATTCTCAAAACCTACAAATAAATATCATAGTTGAAGGAATACATGTGGAGACAGTTCAGAGCTAAAATACCTTGGACATACTATAACCAGTGATGGAATATGTAAAACTGAAATAAACAAAAGAATAGGAATAGCAAAATGTAATTTTAATGCCATGAAAAATATACTAACAACAAAACAAATAACAGCAAAATGTTACATCTTCTCAATATTCCTGTATGGTGCAGAAACATGGACATTAGACAAGAAAAAAGAACATAAAATTGAAGCCTTTGAAATGTGGATTTATAGAAGAATAGGTAGAATTGGATGGAAAGAAAAGAAAACAAACGATGAAGTTTTAAAACAACTAAAAAGAGAACTACTAAACACAATTAGAACAAGACAAATGAAATTTGTGGGGCATGTTAAAAGACACAACTGCCTTCTAAAAGTAATATTAGAAGGGAAAATACAAGGTAAAAGAGGCAGAGGCAGACCAAGACTAACATGGACGAGTAACATCAAAAGATGGACAAGCCAATCTATGACAACCTGCACCATCAAAGCAAGAAACAGAGTGGAATGCATGGTAGCCAACCTTCGCTGCGGAGATGGCACCCAATGATGATGATAATGATGTACATCCTGTTCCATTTGTACCAGTTGAATGTTGATATCTGATGTAGCTTGACTTATTGTGGTTGTTGACCTTCTCAACTTCTACTATTCTATTACTTTTCGCACTTTGCTTGTAATGTCAATAACACACATGCGAACAGATTCATTGATGGAACTACAGCAAGTTGATGGGAAATTGTTACTCCCACCATCTGCTCTGGACTTTATTAACAAAACACAACAATAATAAGGAAATTCTCTCTCTCACTAACCTTTTGTCTGAATTCACACTAATTGAACTCCACCTAATTTCGGGTATGCAAGCCTTTCTAACAGAATACTTTAGATTCATTCTTATCTATATGTGACTTTTGTAATCTAATCTAGATATAATTCTATTCTACAACTATCTCATTCTTGACCCGTACTAATTCTGCCTAGGTCCAGACCATCCTGATGTTAGCGTCTGCTCACCTAGAACGCTGGACTAGATCTGACTACTAATCTTTGTTTATCTCCCTAACCATGCTGTCTATCCTACACTTCTGATTGGCAGGTAAGAATTTCTCTATGATCATGTGTAGTGGACCTTGTACTCCTGAAACGTTCAATGATTCCTTTGTCCAAAGCCTCATAATTTAATTAGCTATTGAAGTTCTAACCACTGGACATATTTCACTATATTCTCCTAGCCCATTACATATTCATTCCAAAAGAATTTTACAATCTGCAAGTAATAGAAGCCTTTGCCTTCAAAAGAATAAAGTAGTTATCTTACAAAATGATAATGTTGTGGCTGATTTGTGTCTGTATACACAAGAGGTGATGCACAAGTATGTGCATATGACCTTTGACATCTTGACAGACGGTTGGTTGCAAGCAATCATGATTAGTCAGTAGTTAGGTAAAATATTAATTTCATATGCTGGATGCTGTTTTACAGACTGAATCTGCCAATAATGGATAGACAAATTGGGCAGCAGAATGATCAAGGTATATCTGTGGTGCCTGGCCTCATCTCCTTTCTCCTGCGCCGTTTGTCTTCTGAATTTAACAGCAACATTTTCTTGAAAGTTTTTTTCAGTTTCTTTCGCTGGACTGTTTACTTCCTATGCCTGAGTGAATAATATGGCTAGTGTGTTTTTCCCAAAATGCATTGACCCCCTCTCAACTCCTCTTCGAAACATTCTGAAGGAGGGGCAAGGTCCTTACATTCAGAGCCAAAGTTGAGTTGCAGGAGATGCCAGAAGATGGATAATGCACAACTAACTACCTTAGAGTCCTTTCTGCAGATTTTCTGTCTGGGTTTACTCTCATAACCTTTGAACTCTCTTCTCACAAGGCAGTGAGTGAACTGGACAAGAAAACCGCTGCTGGAAAAAGACATTCACCGGTTCAGCAATGAGAACAATGACCTATCGCATATTTACTATGAAAAGAAGAACAAGTGTAATAATGCAAGAAGGTCAAAATGAAAATACTGAAACTAACTTGTGTTTTTGTTCACATCAGCAGCAACAGGGAAGTAGACAGGCAGAAACCTTTTGTACACATCCACATCCACTTTAAGGAAGAGGCACAGGATGATCCTCTCCACCTAGAACAGGCCAAGTTGTTATTAGCAAACAACAAAAAATATCTGTCTATACATGATAAAGATAAAACTACTACAATGTCAACTATCATCATCAATTATCTTGTTTCCATCGCGTCAAATGACCAATCCTTCATACAGCCATCTGTAACTTAAGTATTCCAATACACTTTATTATTTTCTTCATGATTTTTACTTTCTGACTGTCACTGTCTCACTCAAAACCTTTTCTACTGTTACCTGTTTTTTCCAAACCTCTCTTTTTAGGTATATAGTCCAGGTAGGTATTGTAATTATGGGTTAATTTAATTCTTCCTACAGTATATTTGACACGAGAGTTGACACATACAAAAGTACATAAAAGGCTTACATTGACAGCATAATCATCACTCTCCAGCCACTCCCGCAGTGTTCTCAAGACAACTTTGCCAGCTTTTGAGTTGGGGTAACCTGGAAAATTTTAAACATAAAAACAAAAAACTCAATATTCAGGTTAGTCATGTGACATCAATATGACAATTAATTTTAAAAATCACTGTAGCTGTTACTGATTCTTCTTCAGCGATCAGATTTTTCTATGAATTTAGATGGTCACAAATAGAACAGTGTATTTGAGGTCTTCATCTGTTCTCCATAGTTTGTCAAGCAAGGTTGGTTACCAGGTTTTTTTATTTCATCAACTCTTTCAGTATGTGAGGTTTTTATCATTTCAAAGGATCAGATTAAAGAGACATAATATGTCATGGACCTTATGGTTTTAAATATCTATCTACATTCTTTATCTTTATCTAATATATAAAATCTATCTATCTATCTATTGTCCTTTCGAGCTGAAGACGGCACATAGGGCAGAACCACAATCTCAAAAATAGAAACCTTGCGTGCCAAAATGGCACATATTGCAGAGATCACTGCTTCTAAAATCTATGGTCTGTTTCCATAACAATGCTTTTTACAATGACAGCTTGTCAAGCCATCGATCAACCTCCTTAGTCGCCTCATACGACATGCCTGGAAGGTCACAGTGTCACTATTCTTTACATCCCACATAATGGGGCCCCGGTAACACACGGGCTAATATATAAAATACTGTATATTAATTTTTAGATAGTTGAACAAGATATTAGAACTCACCTTTAAAATTGCCAACTTACTATAATAAACAATGGGTCAAAGTAATCCAATATGAGTTATTTTGCAAAAAAAAAAAACAAAAAAAACAATTAGCAATATGTCTTCAAGCAGCCTTGAAAGTTTTATTGATGTAGCGTCAAAATAACTTATCTTTTGTCATCAACAATATTGATGTATTGATTTCCTCTTCACTGTAATCTAATTGACTATGAGTATCCAACATGGGACCTTTTTTTTCTAAATCCAGATTAAAATCGCTCAAATAACTGCTCCCATTGTTGCTTAGATATTATCATTATATAAAACATTGAAAAAGGTAATTTACTAGCTTTCTTCAGTCACCATCAACTGAATTCTAGCATTAAAATCAATAGTGATCAATGCCATTTCAATCAGCTGATATTTGTCGGCAATTAATGTTGCTGATTCAAATGAAATTCACACTCTTTTACTTGATTTCTTTGTAAACACCACATGTAGAATGATGATTTAGACTTTGCTGATGACATAGCTCTCCTATCACACAGCCACCAACAGATGCAAGATAAAATGAGTATATTAGATGAGAGATCACAACAGCTAGGACTAAAGATTAATAGAGATAAGACCAACATTATGAGAATTAATGCAGTTGGCAATAACCAAATAAAACTAGGAGAAATACCTCTACTAGACGTACAATCTTATATATATCTGGGCAGTAATATAGATAAAGAGGGAGGAACAGAAAACGATACCAAAATAAGGATATCAAAAGCAAGAGGAGCTTTCATTGCACTGGGAAACATATGGAAATCCAAAGAAATTAGGCTAAATACAAAAATACAAATTTTCAACTCCAATGTTAAGTCGGTTCTATTATATGGCTGTGAAACATGGAGAATAACAAAATTGACAATCACGAAGGTACAGACTTTCATTAATGGATGCTTGCGCAGAATAAAGGGATGGAAATGGCAGGACAAAGTCACAAACGTGGAATTATGGAAATGTACCGGTCAAATACCAGTGGATAAAGAAATACAGCGAAGACGATGGCGATGGATAGGACACACACTACGGAAACCAACTGAGAGTATTACACAACAGGCCCTTTTTTGGAATCCCCAGGGGAAAAGACAAAGAGGAAGACCAAGGAATTCTTGGAGAAGACAGATTGAAGCAGAGATGAAGATGATGGGGAAGACATGGAATGATCTTAAAAGAATTGCAAAAAACAGAACGACTTGGAAAGTGTTTGTTGAAGACCTATGCTCCACTGGGAGCTAAAAGGTAGAAGAAGAAGAAGAAGACCACATGTAGAAGGAGCTCTTCGGTAAAGAAGACTAATTACAAGAAACTATATAAAATAACTAAATGCAAGTGTAGGATATGGTTTATACAAATTAAATTAAGAATGGTTGTGGTGTAATGTGTGGAAAGAGTTAATGCTGAATTCCTTCTTCTTAGCAATCACGCAATAAATGGACATGGAAGCATTGTGTTGCTAGTTTATGGCAAGCCACAACATCTGCCCCCTTTTGGTGCGATACAACTACCTTCAGCTTGGGTAGATTTCTACTTGAACAATATTTGTCAGGACAGCGGCCATTTTTGATCTACTCTTTTAGACTTTTCAATGCCAAAGGTTCTTTAATGTCTACAGTTTGAACAAGGAACCTTTTGATTTTTAACCATTATCCAAGAGGGCTAGATATCGGATCTCACTACCTAGGGACCAGGGGAGGGTAAAGCCATGAAGGTTCAAGGAGACAAATCTCAACTGTATGTGGTAGGATTTGAACCTGCAACTTTCTTGTCCAGAGTCCTATTATGCCTTACCCCTAGACCATCCAGTAACTCATAGTAGACTGAGTATATGATCTCACTTAATCAGTGGTGAGTGAACTGGACTACTGAGGACAAGGTTGGGTTTCATCCAGATTAATGGCTTATAGGTTTAATCCATTTTAATGGCTTATAAGTTATTGAGTTATTGAGTTATTGAGTTATATGCGGGTCATCATCATTGCACTCCGAACATGTCCATAGGTGCTCAGATCCCCTCCTCAGCAATTCCCTCAGTGTCCAGCGACTGACGACTCCAGTTCTATGTTGGTTGATAAGTCTTCTTACACGGCCACCAAGTTTCTCATTTCTGGCTGTGCCCATCTTAACTCCCATTTCCATCATCCGAAGAAGCGACGTTGATCTGTGTTTGTCGAAGTCCCGTGCTCTTCCCACATCTCGGAGTGCATTGATGATGTCCGCCCGATCCATCGGTTGCCCGTCCTCAACGACAGCGCAGCTAGCCAACCTGTCCGCTCTCTCATTTCCCCGCACTCCCGCATGTCCAGGGACATAGACAAAGGTGACTTTACGTATTTTGGATTTCTGCAACGACTCTACCCATTGCATGCGTACAAAGCCCGCCTCCACTTTTTTATCATGCTCATCGAATCACTCAGTATACATGCGTGGATGTAGTCTTGTGACTCTAACCATTTGAATGCCTTGGTCACTGCCATCACCTCCATTGTCATGCTACTCGTGGTCATGGCGTATGCACCACTGTCTTCCTTGGCCATTCTGCCTGCCGAACGTGCTGTAAATGCCCATGCACTTCTTTCGTGTCGTCTTACAGATCCGTCTGTATAGATGACTGCATCTTTCTCATCGGTGTTATCGCAGATGAGACCGTTGACCTCAGCATTAACCACGACCGGGTTCTGTTCCCTACTTTTCCTGTCGAGTGTGACAATACATGAGAAAGTCCCCTTGAATGTCGTAGGCACCGGTATCCACTCCTCACCAACGCTGAGATTGGTAAGCCCACAGACCTGTTTGATGACATCTTCTGCTCGGCCCACCCATGATTTGCCTCTTTTTAGCCTGGTGCCTTTCTCTGTGTTGAGCACGTGGTGCAATGGATGCTCTGTATCTGTACTAATCTTCAGGTATGTTCGTGCTCTCCAGATCTTGATTCTGTCATCCATGGTTGGAAAGTCAAGAAGATACCTCATTGCCACACAGGGAGTGTCCCTCGTACATCCCAGGATAATGCGCATGGCTTCATTTTGTATTTTCTCCAGCCTATCAATTTGAGTCGTACTAACAGTAAGAATGGCCAGGGCATACTCGATTGGTGCGAGGACTAATCCCTGGAACAGAAGAGTAAGTAGCCTCTGCTCGATGTTGGCAGCTGCCATGACCTTCAAGGCGGCTAATCCTTTGCGGGATTTTGTTATCACATGGTCGACGTGGTCCCGAAAACACAGGCTGCGATCAAACTTAACTCCGAGGTATGTCATCAACTTGTCCCTGGTCACCTCATCAGCTCCCATTCGTACTACCGGTGTGGTCGTATTAACGATATGATTGTTAAGGGAGAACCATGAAACTGATGCTTTATTAGGATTAACCAAGGCACCTGAAACCCCACACCAGGAAGAAATGCGATCGAGTTCGTCTTGCATTGTGGAGGCGATTCCCCGTCTGTCTCTTCCCTGTCGATATACCAGAATATCATCAGCAAAAGTCATAGTTCTTCCCTCCCATCCAGCTGTTGGGACGTGATCGTTATTGTGTACACATTAAATAGAACTGGTGACAATGGTGAGCCTTGTGGCAGCCCAGGACAAATGGATGTTGGCTCGGAAGACCAACTTCCACATCTGAGTATCACCTTCCTCTGAAACAGTGCCGCGGCGATCCATCTTATGAGGAAGGGGTTCACCGCCAGTTTGAGAAGCATATGCATGAGATATTCAAATGGTACCCTGTTGTATGCATCCTCCAGATCTATAGCAGCAGCACATGTCTCCTCTCGTCTGTGGAAGCCTTCGAAGACGTCATATGCAAATACTGCCGCATTGAGCCATGTCTCTTTGTTATATCTATAACCTCCGAGTGTGGATGGGAATACGCGTTTCTGTTCAAGGCGACACGTGAGGACACGGGCAAATATTTTCTCCAGCAGCTTGCCCACAGTGTTCTGCATTGTGATGATTCTGTAGGCACTGATCTGAGAATGGTCCTTGTTTGGCTTCGGTAGCGGTAGTAAGTAGCTGTGTAGCCACTCCTCCTTAATCTGGCCACTCCGAATACTGGCATTAAACTCATTGGCCAGTGTTGACAAGTCGTCATCAGCTAAATCGCCTATGTCATCATACCGAACACCATCTGGACCAGGAGCAGTGTTGTGTGACCTTTTAAGTGTCGCGCGAATGGTATCGGTTGTGATTGTGAGATCTTCTTCCAGCCCTACATCCTTACACAAATTTGACAAAGATTCCCGTATCCTCATTCTTACAGCCTCATTTCTTTGGTCCGTCTGCTCAATGTAGCGGGCAAGCAGGGCCTTCCCTTTGCTCTCATCAGATTTGTGCCATATCTGGTCTGTGCTCTGAAAGTCTGGTATACCTCTGTGTCGTGGTGTGCCATTCATGCACTGATGAAGGTGCCAGAATGTTGCTAGCGATTTTTCTGAGCACACTTTTCTACAGAAGTCATCCCATTTGGCATCCGTAGCCTGCTTAGCGCATAGTTTAAAGTGCATCATTTTTTGGTCGACCTCTACTTTCAGACGCTTCAAGAGCTCAGGTTGTGTTCTACCATACCTTCTGGCTTTCTGCCATGTCTTGACCGTTTGTCTCTTGCTCCGCCAAGCTTCCTCGACATCTACGTTCCACCAGGGTGGCTGCGTCCATCTCTCCTGCCTCCTACGAGGGCGCTCTGTTTTCTATGTCTGATTTTGCTAATGACGTCCTGGTCTGTTTTCTCGTAGTTGAATGTGTGGAGCTTTCTTCTCTGGCTTTTATTTCCGCCTTTCTCAATTAGGAGGACACATGGATAGTGATCACTTCCGTGGAACCCCAGTGCACTCCACCTGCAAACCGGTGCGAAGGTGGAAGACACCAGTGCCAGGTCTATGACACTATCAGAGTCCCCTGTTCGAGTGGCCATTCTTGTTGCCCTTCCATCATTCAAGCACACTAAATCGGCCGATACCAGTGCGTTCTCTAGGTCTTCTCCCTGCTTGTTGGTTATGACGTTGCCCCACTGGTCTCCTCTAGCATTAGGCTTATAAGTTCAACCCATATTAATGGCTTATAGGTTCAACCCATATTAATGGCTTATAGGTTCAACCCATATTAATGGCTTATAGGTTCAACCCATTTTAATGGCTTATAGGTTCAACCCATTTTAATGGCTTATAGGTTCAACCCATATTAAAAGGTAAAGGATAATTCTGGGACAGAAAGATGACATGGCTGTAAAGCCAACCACACTGTCCTAAAAATGTGTCAATGATTTAAATAAAATGGGCAATAACAATGTTCTCCCTATAGCCATGGTGTGTAATGGGGTTCTTTTTTCTTCTATAATAAGCAAGAGTTGAGCACTGCAACCTCCATTTTTATAGGACACAAAACATGAACAAGTTTAGATATGATGTTGACTTGTCAGTAGAGAACTTACCAAATATGCCTGTAGATATACAAGGAAAGGCCTGAAATACATATTAACATATAACTATATTATCAACACAAACAAATAAAACAGTTCAGACATTTTTCATATAGTAAATTTCTACATACAAAAGTACTGCCATCCTACCATTAATATGTATTTCTCATGGTTCTAACTGCCATTGATTTATTTAATTCAATTTGTGCCATCTTCACATTGAAGGTTGGCTACCATGGAGCATCATTTTACTATGTCTCTTGTCTTAATGGTGCATGTTGTCATAGGTTTGCCTGCCCATCTTTTGATATTATCAGTTCACTTTAGTCTTGACCAGCCTCTGCCTCGTCTAACTTGTACCTTACCTTCCAAGATGACTTTTAGTAGGGTATTGTGTTTCTTCACATGCCCCATAAATTTCAGTTCTAATTACTACTTAATATAAAAAAACGCACAAAAACTTCTTACTGATCTAAGAAATAAACCACATTTTGCTATAATTTTTCTTGTTCTCTTGATATGACAACACTTGTATCTTAAGCTGCCCACAAGATTTCGCTGCCCACAAGATTTCTATCTTATCTATGCATAATTTAAAAAATTAAAAAGTAAAGAGCCACTTTCATGCCAAGTGGTGTATAGAGAATATGGTGTTAGTGACGATCAATTTTACAGACCTTCGGCACATGATTTTTTGGGTAATGTGGTCGGTATTACGCCCGTGCCACTTTACTTTCCCAGAAAAAAATCCGGTACCCATTAAAGGCTGGGTGAACTGGAAGCCGTCAGTTGGGATCGAACCCTACCTCTTGTCCTTTGTAGTCCAGTTCACTAACCACTGAGCTATCACGGCTCCAAAATGCATAATTAGTTGTTTTATATGTATGGTCTGTGGCATGAAACGCTTCCATTTATTATGTAAACAACTGTACTTGTTTTATGTGTGTTTGGTTATTCCTGCTTAAAACAGGTAAAAACAAATTGAATGTTTTAAAACAAATAATCCAGCTATATCAGTGCAAGCAACTATGATGTGGTGCAACAAGTTTGAGGCAACAGAGGTGTACTGCTTATCAAAACGAGATGAAGTAATGATCTTGAGACTGAGGATTGGCAACTGTAAAGAAAATTACCACATACAGCAATAAACAGACAACAGGACAAACAGACGTATATCGATGTGGAGCTGGGGGACAAACATTCCAATATGTCCTCTAGGAATTATCTGTTTCATGTTCAAAGCTCTCCAGCTCTACTGTAATGAGAGAAATGTGAGACAGACCACAACTTGAGGACACAAATTGGTGTGGTTACATAGGATAAAATACACACTAAGAAATAACCATCAGTAAAAGGTGTCCAGCATGAGAATGGAGGTAGAAGAGCAACGGCAGCGATTACATAGTTGGTTACACAGAACGTGAATCATGCAGTCTTGGTGATGGACTCGTAAAGTATGCTACAGAAGATTGACAGAGAACCTCTGTGGCAGGAGCGGATGCAGCTCTTGAATGACCCTAAGGTGAACACTTTAACCTTGGTGTGCTGTCCAGGGCATGCTGGTGTACACGACTATGAAGAAGCAGCCAATAAGCTCACTGGCAGGTCTGGCACTGAGTGTGGTCTTACTCTGGACAAAGAGGGCATCATCAAGTTTCATTCCTTAAGAGAAAACAGCCGTACGCTAATAGTGAAAGGCAGAATGGAGTTTCATATATGACTATGCAGCACCGGGGTCACTCCCGGAGGTTCATGTTAGTCAGGAGGGATTCATAATTTCACAAGTTCACATTGCAGGGATATCTTAGTCTGTTGTTTAATGTACGACAGGGATAGTCTGATGACTAACTGTGTTTCATATGTTCGGATTTGGAGTTAGGGTGATGTACTAGCATCATCAAGCGCTATACATTTAAAAAAAAAAATGACGATCATCATTTTCAGGAGGACGTGAACTTCTGGTCAATATGGTGGATAGGCAGCATGAAACATTAAAGGCTATGTCTGAAAAGTGTTCCTTGTTGCAGGAGCTACTGAGTTAAGTGCTCTGTGCACACTGTGAGCTGTGTGTTTCATCTGTTTTGATCGTGTTTCGATATTCTGATTATTTACGATGAATGATGATATATGATGGAGAACAGATGGCTGGGTTCACTTTCTGTGCGGTTTCGCCTTATGTCTTTTGGCGTGTGCTGAGACTGTAGCAGGTACTACAGCTACCCTTCTTTGTTTGGGAGATGAAATAATTCAGATGATTCCACTGGCATGGCTGTTGAGCAATTATGGATTTTAATTCGTTTGCAGTGATACCGGGGCCTTCCATAACCATAACCAATCCTTAAGAGAAGAGGAGGGAAATGGGTGGGGAAAAAAACTGCTATCTATACATTGAGAGACTGAGGAATCTAAAGGAGGAGAAGGGGTTTGGTTGATCCGGAGTTTTCAGTGGGGAAAAGCAAATGTATCTACAATCAACACCTTACAGGAACAATCAGCATGTATTTGCTTAGTGAAATTCTGGGATGGACAGTGAAGCGGATATGAGGATGCCCTGACTTCAATGAAACTGATTCCATAAATAGAATTAGAGATATAAGTAGACATTAGCTCAAGTTAACACTAACAATTGTTCTCAGCCCATGTTTCTTGAGAAGCTCTAGGCAGCGGATGTAACAGCTCTTCAGTACTTTGGCATTTTCCCCTCTTGGACCAACTGTGTGTATAACATCTGTAAATATACGGGAAAGTGATGTTACAAAACAACAACATTAGTTCCATAAAATATAAAGTACTATATGGATGCAAGGGAGGTGTTATTTCTGTTAATCATGTGTTGATATGGCCTTTGCTTTCTCTTATTTGTATAACTTTTCTAGCAGCCCCAACCATTGTCATTTATTGTATCTGTTGTTTATTTCATGTTATCATTCCTTCTAATTCTCAGTCTGTCTCAGTTCTGTGTTTCTCTTCTCTTTTCCTCATGCACATGCCTTGTATTGTAAGGAATTACCAGGCATTCTCTTCAGTTGAATAAACCAATTCTTCGTTGTTATATGTAGTATAGAACTGAGTCAATAACAACTTTTTCTCTTATAATCTCATTTCTGAATTCACGCCTTCTGGTCACCACGGTCACCATCCCTGAACATCTTAATTATTGGGTGACTAATTATGCTTCTGACTGGTGAATAAATAATGTTTGGCACTAGTAACAGAAGATAGGGATGAAATGTTTTGTTTTATACTAGATGGGCTAGCTCTATAGTTGTATGTTGTTGGATGTAGGCATTATTTTCTTTGAAATTATCAATCTCACGTAGAATACAAAAAATGTGATCTTTCAGAGAAGAAATTAAAACTCATACATGTTCACATTGTGTGTTTACTCTCCAGCTTTCGCTGAAAGCTCCCAGCAGACACACACACAAAAAACTGGAAAAGTGCTGATGTAAAGACAACATTTTTTAATATGCTAAAAAGAGAAGCATAGAGAAAACAAAATAGAATGTGACATACACTTAGCTGGGAGCTTGTATCCGCCAGTGATCTTTGCATCTCCAGGATCACACCCATGGAGAGTTTCACACTCAGCTAAAAGATCTGGTCCAGCTGCTCTATGGATAGCACCATCAACTATAAAATAAACGTTTGTTAATTACACATACTTAACTGAAAAATCAAAACAGTGGCTAACATTAAAAGTGCTGAAGTAATAAATCAGTAGTATAAAAGATCTTTTAGCTTCTTTAGTCTTTCAGAGTTGAGGGGAAAAGGAATTTTCTTGACAGTGCTCTTTGGTACACCTCATTTGATTGTCTATCACTTGGGAGGAAGGGGGGGGGGGGTGGTCTTTCTCTGCCTCTCTATTGACTCTCCATGTCTGACATTGATAGCACAACATTAGTAGAATTACCGAATTGCAATTGCTCATTATTGTGTCAGTGGTCATGTCTGTTTTTTTTTAAATGAAGGGTGATATCTGTCCAATTATTTGATTTGCTTTGTTGCATCTGTTTTAAAACTTTGGTCTCAATTTTCTTATTTGTTACTATAGGGTGTTTATAAAGTCTCACTACACTTGGTATCTAGGTCAATTTGAAAAAAATGTTTATGACGTCATCACAATATGTGCTCAATGGTAAGTTCACTTGTTGCGACAGTTTTCTTAATGACTTGTCTGGACTTTAAGGATTCTGTCTTGGATATCTAAACATATTTCATCATTCACAGCAGGCCTACCAGATCGTGGAGCATCTTCCACATTTCCAGTAGCAATAAACTTATTCAACAAATTTCATTGACAGTGGGAGCACATATTGTGATGACGTCATAAACATTTTTTTTTCAAATTGACCTAGATACCAAGTGTAGTGAGACTTTATAAACACCCTGTATAATGTGTATTTGAACTCTTTTCTGTAAAATAATATCAGATGGAAGATGCACCGCAGAAATAAAAAAGAAGGATGGTCCAAACAAAAGTAGCATTTCATGAAAATGATGTAATAGGGAGAGAGAAAGAAAGAAGATAGATGAGGGAAGAGAGAGAGAGAGAGAGAGAGAGAGAGAGAGAGAGAGAGACAACAAAAGAATAAATGTAAGGAGGGGGGAGTGAGATTCGCAGGTTATAAATGAGAGTGATAGAGAAATAGTTAGGAAGGAGAAGAAAGGAAGCATGTGCAGAGAGTGTAGATAGTGAACACGAGTCAGTCAGGGGGAGCTGAGAAAATCTCGTGAAATTAAGGGAGTGCGCATGTGACTGGTAAGTTGTCAGGAGTGCGTAAGACAGAGTAGTCTGAGAGAGTTGGTCGAGACGGTAGGTGGACAGTTAGCCTTCCTGTCTTCATAAGAACTAGTCATAGAATCTGTGTGGCAGTACAAGTAGTGTGTGGCCTAAGTAAGTGTAACGAAACTCTAGTTATTAGGGTAGACAGCCCAGGGAAATAGCTACCAGAAGTGCACGAAATACAAGCAGTGTCAATGAAGCAGTAACTTCCAACGAGGGAGACGTCAACAGTACTCTGTCAGGCGAGTGTGCTGATAGTTAATTGAACTTTGCAAGTACAAGCAATGCTGATCCATAGCGTTTCAGTGATGTTAGACAGTGAGATCAATACTCACGTCAGCTAAATGTGTTCTTATTAGCGGAGCTTTTGCAAGTACAAGAAATGCTAAATTCAGAGCGCTTCAGTGATTTATTAGACAGTGAGATCAATACTCAAGTTAGCCAAATGTGTGTATGAACTGAACTTTGTATACTACAAGGAAGGTGAGAGCAAGAGCGTTTATTTCATATACATTGAGTTCACTATGCAAGTCAGCCACGGGTGTGTTATTAATTGAACTGTTAAAATTGTCCATTGATGTGTGGCACGGGGAACTCGCCACTCAATTCCGGCAGTTGTCCTGTGGTAAGCTGAACTTTGATATTATCTGGAACGTGAACGAAAGTGTTTGCAGTGCATGGTGTATAATAAGCTCACAAATTTAGATTGGTGGAAGTCAATGTCAATGTGTTCCCTCGAAACTCGAGGGCATGTACTGTGAATGAAATAAAGGCTGAACATTTATGTTATCAAACAGTTGTTGTTGAGTCTATCGAATCAGTCCAGCAGTATCCTTGACTGGCGACGAACGAACTGACGGGGTCAGAGCAGTAACCACAAGATACAGCGCGAAGTACGAAAGAACCACAGAGATCACGGGGTTACATCAAGATGACACGGCAAGGCGATCACGGATTACAATTACTTCAGAAAGAGACGTTTAATGAACCTTTTACAATGACAAACATCTTGTGCATCAAGTCTATGTTGATAGAAGTGAGAAATAGAGTTGATCTGAGATATACAAAGTCTGACCCATGGAAGCTAATCTTGGACAGTAAAAAAACAAATGAAAAGGCAATTAGAGGTCACATAGAAGAGATTTCTCAGAAAACGTTGAGTTTCCTTTTCAGCCAATGAGACTAACGAGGAAATTCTCAACAAGGCCAACAAAAAAAAAGAAAAACAAAAAAGAGAGCTCCTAAAAAATAAAGATCAGAAAGAAACAATCAACATTTTTTTCAAGCACATTATAAGTAGAGGAAAGTTGGGGTACTTGAAAAAATGCAAGGAAAGAGAGATTTTGATGACAAAGAGAGAAGATACAAGATAGCTTGGTGTCATGGCACAGTCAACAGGAGAATCAATATGATGTACCGAGGACAGAGAATTTAGGAAGATTATGATTACCTATGCTGGCCGTTATGGCACATAATGATGATAATAATAAATGCTTTTACTTGTTTCAGCTCTATGTTCTCACTGTTAAGCTGCTATTTTTTTTCTCCTTTCTAATAACCATGACCTCTGTCTAATCTTCATATTGTGTTTCTTGCAGGCTGCTATTCAGTCCCTTTGTTTCTAGTGTAACCATTAAATGATGAAATGTTCCCTGCTTTGAGAGTTCTATCACTTCAACAGCCACAACTTAAAACAGTGCACACAAAGTTTAAGCAGAAAGCATAAGAACAGGTACCTAAGTCAGGAATCTAGCATAGCTTGAAGGTGTGCATAGATTGATTTTATTTTAACCTGACATGTATGTGATGTCAGTCAGAGCAGTGTTTTGTTCCCAGAGAGTACAACTTTGTTCATCATATCTTTTTAAGGTGTAAAAATATCAACATGTATGATATGATTTTGTCATAAGCCTGGCAAAATGTTCAAAGATTCACACTTTATTATTAATCATTGCAGAGAATCTCTGAGGAGGAATTTATGAACTGTACATACAAACTGACAAATACAAAGTCTTCTATATCAATTGACTCTGTCATCGCATGGAGTATTCAATACATAATATACAATATACTTCTTTAAAATAGCATATAGTAAAAAAGGAGAAAGGAGAAGAGTATGAGATAGATCTAGTGTAAGATGGACAGACAACATCAAAGAAATGCTACATTAACATCAAATGGCAATGAAGGAAGCCACCAAAAGGGTGAGAATCAGCACTTAATTTCTCCCTCAACGCCCAAATGAGTATAATAGGAAGTGAAGAAAGACTCCCTTAAAATGCAAATAAGCTCAAAGAAGAGCAGGCAGGATTTTGGAAGTGGGAGATAATGTACTGATCAAATCTTTCTCTTGTGAACCATTGTAGAGCAGTCATTGGAATGGAATTCATCCTTAAATATAAACTTCTTAAACTTTGAGAAGGCATTCAATAGCATCCATCATCCATTGGTTGGGAAAATTTCATATGCATATGGATTCCAGGATAAAACTGTCAATATTCAAAAGAACATGTATGACAGCAACCAGTGCTGTGTAGGACATGAAGGAAATGTATGAGAGCAACCAGTGCTGTGTAGGACATGAAGGAAATGTATGACAGCAACCAGTGCTGTGTAGGACATGAAGGAAATGTATGACAGCAACCAGTGCTGTGTAGGACATGAAGGAAATGTATGACAGCAAGCAGTGCTGTGTAGGACATGAAGGAAATGTATGACAGCAAGCAGTGCTGTGTAGTACATGAAGGAAATGTATGACAGCAACCAGTGCTGTGTAAGACATGAAGAAAATGTATGACAGCAAGCAGTGCTGTGTAAGACATGAAGGAAATGTATGAGAGCAAGCAGTGCTGTGTAAGACATGAAGGAAATGTATGAGAGCAACCAGTGCTGTGTAGGACATGAAGGAAATGTATGACAGCAACCAGTGCTGTGTAGGACATGAAGGAAATGTATGACAGCAACCAGTGCTGTGTAGGACATGAAGGAAATGTATGACAGCAACCAGTGCTGTGTAGGACATGAAGGAAATGTATGACAGCAACCAGTGCTGTGTAAGACATGAAGGAAATGTATGAGAGCAAGCAGTGCTGTGTAAGACGTGAAGAAAATGTATGACAGCAACCAGTGCTGTGTAAGACATGAAGGAAATGTATGAGAGCAAGCAGTGCTGTGTAGGACATGAAGGAAATGTATGAGAGCAAGCAGTGCTGTGTAAGATGTGAAGAACAGCAGACAACGTGGTTCAGAGCTATAGTGGGAGTTAGACACAGATTTATTTTGCCACCACTTCTTTTCCTTCTGATTATGGACTGGATCATGCAAATGGTTGTTGGCGACAGACCAAGAGGAATTACATGGGGGTGTTACTGGATGTTTTTATATTTCTTTTGTTCGCCGGCTTTGAAGAAATTAAAACTCATACATGCTCACATTGTGTGTTTGACCTCTGATGAAGTCCTTAGAGACTAGGAACTGAATTTTGCATGCCATTTTCCCTGGCAGCTATGTGCACAGGGGTCCCTCGCCGCACAGGCAGATAACTCCGTCTTCTGAGGTATACTGGATGTCTTGAAGATAGTGACTTTGCAGACAATGCTGGATTGCTTGCCCACTGTCACCAAGACAAAGAGGAGAAAACAGAAAGAGTAGATCAGTTTGCTAACTCAGTAGAACAGAAAATAAACTCAGAGAAAACTAAGATTATGAGAATAAATGCCAGAAGTACAAAGAAAGTTACATTCAAAGGAGTGGGACTAGAAGAAGTGGATCATTTTAAATACCTGGGAAGCTAATTTCATGAAATAGTGACATCGAGAAAGAGATCTGGATATCATATGCTATATTCGACTTAAAATATTTCCATTTTACGTTATTTTTTAAAATGTAACTCTATTGTATGTCGAGGTATGTCTGTGAGAATTGTATATATACATAACCTTAACTGTAGTTTCTACTATGAGCTGCTGAACATATGATCATGTATGTGATATAAAAATTTATGGGAAATTTGTCACGTTAAAAAAGAAAAAAAACATGAACCAGTGAATGTGATGAAAAGTAGTTCACATACCTCCACCTCCTCCAAGTAAAGACTCATTGGCAGCATTGGCTATAGCATCAATTTCTAAAGTTGTTATGTCCCCTTGGAATATTGATATTTTTTTGTTAAAATCTTCTCTTATTTCTTTCTGCACCTCTGTGTCATGAGCTGTGTAGAACATCAGAAGAAAAATTCTGTATTTGTAATAGAAATGTGCATGATTTCCTTAATACACATATGAATTATGTGAATTTCAACTGACATGGCAGCTGGTACAGAAAAATATGTTGCTGCTCTATATCTTCTTGTTGAACTGCACCTGGCAAAAAGTGATCAGCAATTCATGGTTGATTGCTTACGTCAAAATCTTTTTCTTCTTCCCTTCCTCATTTACCTTTCAGCATTTATGGGAGATATAATTTTGTATCTATTGCACATCTGTTGGCCTCTGCTGCTGTTTATGTTTCGGAAGGGAAAATTTAAAAAAAAATTGAAAAAATGGTATGGTAAAAGCTTTACGTGATTAGTAGACGACACAGATTTGAACGACGTTTCGGCCCAATAGGCCTTCAGCAGGAACAAACAAACAACACGCACACACAGATATGTAAGTAAATAAAACTAATCCAACATAGATAACTAGTAACGAAACATCCAAAACAAAATAATCGAAATTGGTGAAAGAAAACAAAAATGATTTCCCAGTGTCATGGACCGTGGTCAGAACGGGAAAATGCAGAGTCACACGGGTTTAGCTGTAATTATACCCTCTGGTCAGGTGAAGGGTTCTAAAAATACATGAGCGGGGGGAACGCTGTCTAGGTAACCTCGACTGCAAAGACACTGACAATGTCTAAAAGTATCTAAGGGCCCGTAAATACATGTATACACACACACACACAGATGCGTGTATACATATATACACGTACAAACAGACATGCACCTAATTATACATATCAACATACACCTACATATACATACATATATATGCATACATACCTGCACACACATACAAGCATGTATATATATATATATATATATATATATATATATATATATATATATATATATATATATATATATATATATATATATATATATATATATATATATATATATATATATATATATATATATACCCATACATGTTTATGTTTCCTAGTGTTTCTAATATTCCATCAGTCTATTATTTCGTTGTCGGTCCTTGAGTCTGGTGTTCTTGTAAGGTTTATTAAAGGATTGTTGTGTGGTGTTTTGGTCTTTCTACCATACCATATGGTCAAAGCATTTTATCTGTCCCTTCTTTATGTATTCAATTATGGAAATTACTCCTCGCTGTTTTCTCAGTTCCTCATTTCTGACCTTATCTCTTAGGCATTTCCTGTCATGCATCTAACTCATTTCATTTTGGTAGTGGTTATTTTTCATATTGTTCTTGAGTCCAGGACTAGCATTGTTAGCACAAGATAGGGATGAAGATTGTGTTTTATGGTGCTCATTTTCCCTGATTATTTTGTGTAGTACAATTTAAAACCATACAAGAACAATAACAAATTGCTGCTGCTGGATTATTTTAAAAATAAATTACAGGCAAACATTGGTTAGGTATCTGGCTATAAAGAGCCAAGGCATCTATTAAAATATATGAAAAAATATAATGTTTTGAAAAAGCAGCCCTTAATCTTGAGAACTAATTCTTTGGAGGCTGATATATGTTTTGCAGAAATACTAAAAAAAAATGAGGAAATATTAAGAATATCTTGTCAAATAAGGACATAACTGGGGACTGGTGGACTAGAATACACCAGCCTTTGGACATGAAGGTCCTGGGTTAGAATCAAACCAGAGGTGGTGGGAATTTTTCACTTTGAATTCGTAGTTTCTTCAAGGTCTCTGGCTAGTGAGATTCAATGTCTAGCCCCTGGTCAATTTAGTGGTGTTTACAAACAAAAAATTTGGAAATTATATTTTTTAAATGTAACTACATAATGTTATTTCCGAATTAAAAAATATAAAATACCTGTCTGATCATTGGCTGCTTTTGGAGAGAACTTTTGAAAATAGGTACTATCTTGTGGCCAGGTATTAATTTCTTTCAGTGTGGTATACTTGTTCCTGTACAGCTTCCGCTTGGACTCAAGGTTCATAGACAAGAATTTTTCTGTTTATAGATAATAGTTCAACTGTATAAAGAAATCAAGAGAAGTGTGATAACGAACTAGTGAATGTCAAGGTAAATGGAAAGTGTCTAGAGAGAATTCAAGAATATAGCAATCTTTGACGTATCATGACAAGTGATGGAAAATACAAGACAGAAATAAGTAAAATAATAGGAATGGCAAAACATACCTTTAACATAAAATAAATACATCAGAGCAAATAACACAAAATCTAAACCTGAGAATAACAAAGTATTATATCCTTTCAACATTCTTGAATGACACAGAAACATGGACATTAATTAACCAGAAAAGAAAATTAACATCCTTGAAATGTGGATTTATAGAAGAATGAGAAGAATTGGGTGGACAGAGAAGAAAACAAACAATGAAGTTTTGAAACAGCTGGAAATGAAGGAAGAACTATTGAATGCAATCTGAACAAGACAAACAATATTTTTCAACACATAAAGAGACAACTTACTGTAGGTTATTTGGATGGGAAAATATAAAGTAAACAAGGTAGATGTGGACAGAGACTAAAGCGGACTGACAGCATCAAGATATGGGCAAGAGACAATATCAAAGTTAGAGACAGAGTGAAATGGTGCTCCATGGTAGCCAACCTTCAATGATGAGAAGGCACAAGACAATGATGATAACATACTAACATATTTATTTAACAAAAAATGTACTTGAACAAATGTTTAGTTTGTCAGATGTGGTAGTTCTATGGATAGCATATACATAAATAAATGCTGTCTGGCACATGAAATTGACTATTTTACTCCTCTACAGCATAGACGGCCAAATGGCAGCCTGCCAGTCTATTTTTCTTGGCCCTTGAAGTCTCCACAGAAACTACTATATTAAATACCTATAAATAAATACCAAATTTTAGTTGGTTAAAAAAAAATAATATAAAGGTAGTTTTGAATTAAGTAACTAATTGTCATGTTACAAATTATAAAATATGTCGTAAAAGTGCAAGCATTATATATATTTATTACTAAATCATATAACGTAATTTTTGACAATATTCTTAAGTTTGGACATCTGGTCCTGGCCTTGGCTGTAATCAGGCCCTCAGTCGACATTAAGTTGGTCACCACTGTTCTACAGCATTATGTTGGTCACCACTGTTCTACAGCATTATGTTGGGAGATATCCATTATAAGAGGTTTGTTTTGATAGAGTGCTTGATTAATATATTTCAGGAGCTGCTGTGAGAAGATGAGAAGATGGAGTTGGATCTTGATCAGTTCTGGTTCGATAATCTTGATGTGCAATCACCTGAATGTGATCACACAGCTATGAGTCAGTGAAGAACATTTCATCGGGCTTCATCTATTTCTCACTCAAAAGTTCATGGTTCAAAACTTATGGGGAACAATTTTTTATTTTTTTTTATACTTATCTCAAAACTCAGGGTAGGTGAAATCAGATGTTACATCCTACCAGGGATAAGAGATAAATGTAAGTCTCATTAGGTCAATACATACTCAAGATGAATGTTCTGCATGTAGAGATATCAGTTTTGAAAAACCTCCAGTTTGAAGCAGATGGTTTTGGTAAGTTCTCGTGATTCTGTCCTATACAGCAGGATGGTTATCAAATTGGATTCAAGATGTGTATTGCAGTCTAAGTTTTAATGTTGTGTGGCTTTCAGATATTTCTAAGAGATGCAAATGCTAAACTGGCTTTCGACAGTCTAGATCATTTAATATATGATTTCGACTAAAAAATTATTAAATTGGCTTCAATTTCAACAGGTTGATATGAAGAGAATGTTAAGTAAATAATATGATGAGATATGAAAACATATTGATACTGGCAACTATATCTGCAACATTATCCATAAATTTTAATCTATTACACCAAGCATACAAAATTTAAACATCATATTTCATCTCTGAAGAGAAAATATTGAAATGTAAAACTTTAGTGAAAGAGTATGTTACTAATTTAATAGTAAGAAGACTTCAAGGATCTTTCTTCACTTCCCTTGTACCTGTTTGGGTGTTGAGGGAGATTCACAGTTCTGATTTTCACTCTTTTGGTAGCTTCAATCATTGTCAGTTGATGTTCTTGTATAGTTTCTTTGGTGTTGACTGTCCATCTTTGTCTGGCTGCCTCTTGTTCTTCTCCAATCTCCTCTTTTAATATATACTTTGTGTGGTAAGGAATCACACAGCATTCTTTCCAGATGGGCAAACCAGTTTATTTGTTTTTACATGTAGCTTAGGATTGGTTCAATGCCTACTCTTTCTCTTATAATATAATTTTTGGTTCTGTCTTTTCTGGTCACTCCAAGTGCTTTTTTCAGACACTTTATCCCTGTGGTGACAAGCTTTCTTTTATGCTTAGTCATTGGTGACCACATCTGGTATTGATAGCATCATCGTTATCGAATGCCATCTCCGCATCAAAGGTTGACTACCATGGAGCACCATTCCACTCTATCTCTTACTTTAATAGTGCAGGCTGTCATAGGCTGACTTGTCCATCTTTTGATGTTACTCGACCACGTTACTCTTGTTCTGCCTCTTTTATCTTGTATTTCCCCTTTCAAGATTAATTTTAGTAGGCTGTTGTGTATTTTAACATCCCCCCAAAATTTCATTTGTCTTGTTTGAATTGTGTTTAGTAATTCTCTTTTCATTTTTAGTTGTTTAAGACTTCATCGTTTGTTTTCTTTTCTTTCCATCCAATTATTCCTATTCTTCTATAAATCCACATTTCAAAGGCTTCAATTTTATGTTCTGCTATTTTATCTAATGTCCATGTTTCAGCACCATACAAGAATGTTGAGAAGATATAACATTTTGCTATACTTAGTTTTATCCCTGGTTTTACTTGTTTTGATGTTAGTATATTTTTCATATTGATAGTACAATGTAGGAATGAATATACTCATATATATCATCATCAAGTACCGGGCCTAGTGGCGTAGGTGATCATGTCTCTCCACAACTTTCGATCTCAGCAGCTATTTATCATTTCTGTTGTTGAACTTCTGCCAAGCCATTCTCTTAAACTGTCTCTTATTTTTTCTCTTTGCCTCCCTCTATCTCTTCGTCCCTCAATTTTTCCAGTTGTTACAATATATTCAAGTTGTTCTCTTCTCATTACATGGCCAAAAAATTATGATTGTCTCTTCCTAACATTGGAAATTAGCTCTCTTTTTGCTTTGACCTCTCTCAGAACCTCTTCATTACTCTTCTTAGCTGTCCATGGTATTCTCAACATTCTTATGTAAAACCACATTTCTACAGACTCCAGTGATTTTCTTGTCTGTTGTCCTATTGTCGATGACTCGCATCCATATGTTAAGACTGGCTCTACGTAACATTTAAGTACTCTTTTTCTTGGTTCTATTGTCAAAAATGGATTGCATAGTCTTTTTCTCATTTTTGGAAAGCTGCTTTTGCCTGAGCCATTCTGCATCTCACCTCTTTTGTACATCTTCCGTCTGAGGTTAACAAAGTTCCTAAATATTTAAATTCATTTACCTGTTTTAATATTGTTCCACTTGTCTTTATTTTGCACTGAGGTGATGTCTTTTTCTTTGTTGTTACCATTACCTCTGTCTTTTTGCTATTAAGGCTGAGTCCTTTATTTTTGCTTTCTTTCACTATAATGTCCAACATTTCTTGTAACTCATTTTCACTCTTATCGATTAATATTGTATCATCAGCATACCTTAGATTATTTATATTATGACCTCCAATTGTTATTCCAGGCATGCCCCTTATGGATCTTAAAATAATCTCACTATAAATATTAAACAAATCTGGTGACAGCACACAACCTTGTCTAACACCCTGTTTTATTTGTTGAAACATTCCCAATTGGTTTCCAGTTCTCATATACTCTTATATAATAAGATGTTTCTTGGTGGTAATACTAAAAAGGTATTATTTTGTGCTAAAGTACAGGAAATGGTTGTGTCCTAACTAATATTTGGTTTGCTCGCTTCATTGGATATCTTTTTCTTTATTGATTTTACCATCCTCAGAGAATGTTGTTTGCTTCTGGGTATTTAAAGTATGATACTTGTTAAGTAACCTGGTGTTCTAAAGTGACAGTCTCTCATAATCTCTCTAGAGAGTCCCTCCCTATAAGCTATGTTTATGTTTTCAAAATCAAAGGCAAGTGTATTCAAAATTGAATTATTATTATTAATTGACACTAAATATATTAATTCTTAACTGAAATGTAAACATTTTATTTATACTATAGAGTTAGAACTTACACAAACATTTTATATAGAATAATAGACTTAGTAGGGAGCCGCGATAGCTCAGTGGTTAGTGCACTGGACTACAAAGGACAAGGGGTTAGGGTTCAATCCCAACCGACGGCTTCCTGGTTCACCCAGCCTTAAATGGGTACCTGGGTAATTTTTTTTCTGGGAAAGTAAAGAGGCACGGGCGTAATACCGACCACATTACCCCAAAAATCATGCGCCAAAGGTCTGTTTTGTGGTCACTAACACCAAGCCCTCATGTGGGAAACAACAGGTAAGAGAAAAAAAGGAAGCCAGAGAGACACTGAGAAGAACATTGCTGAGAGAGGCAAAAGCAGCAGGAATCGGCTCCCTCAATGAGATAGAGCTGCTTGCACAGAACAGGGACAAATGGCGAGATTTGATAAAATATCTTTAAAAGAATTGAAAACTGCAAGAACAAAAATTCAGATAAGAGAAGTATCTTGGTCTACGCCCTGCCCTATGGAGCGGCTACAGCTCGAAAGGTCAATAGATAGAATAGATTGAACACCATATTCCCTATACGCCGCCACTTGGCGTGACGGGGGTACTTTACTTTTACTTTTTTAAATAGACAGTCCGAATTAAACTACTTTACACTTTACTGTGACTTTACAGTCAACTTAGTAGTTCATATCAATGAAACACAAACAGAAACTAAAACTAAAAGGCAATAATGTATTATTTAATTATTACCTCTTTGTGCATCTATTTCATGCTGACGCATGCTTTGTCTCGTAATACGTTTTCTATTTGATGTAGAAACTCCTTCTTCACCTGAGCTGTCAGTACTTGTGTTAGTTTTTTCGACTTCATCATTTTTGCTATGGACTTCCTCTACTTTCGACTTCGAGTTGGAGGCCACTGGCACTGCTGGTGATTTATCAGAACCGCCAGGGTTCTCATCATCAGAATTTGAAGACATATTTACAAAAAAAAATCCTGCTGACTGAAAATCCTGAGTAAAATTTCTTTCCCTGACCAAAGTAATAAGCAAAAACTATAAAATGAGACACACTCAATTGATGTGTGTGATGGATCTTGTCTAGTGATATAACTGGGTTTATTATAACGGTCAATACCAGACGATGATTATCTCCCTTTTTGCTAATACAAAATTCGCCCAAAATTTTGGATTGAAACAAACTTTATATCATTCAGTAGTACTGTATCATTCAGTAGGTCATAATATAGATAATCTAAGGTATGCTGATGATACAGTCTTAATCGTTAAGAGTGAAAATGAGTTACTAGAAATGTTAGTAATTATGGTAAATAAAAGCAAAAATAAAGGACTCAACCTTAAAAGCAAAAGGACAGAAGTAAATTAATGGTAGCAATAAAGAAAAAAGACATCACCACAATGCACAATAAAGACAAGTGGAACAATATTAAAACAGGTAAATGAATTTAAATATATGGGAACAATTTTAACATCAGATGGTAAATGTACAACAGAGGTAAGATGCAGAATCCCTAACCCTAAATCCTAACCTTAACCCTAACATCATTTTTAGTATTTGAGAACCATTGCAGTTTTTTTTTTTTTTTTGGTGATGTCAAATGCTTGCTTGCGTTCGCCCGATGACTAAAGTATTCTAAAGTGTTCTAGTAGACTATAGAATTCCTCTTCATCATCCGTCCTTAAAAGGACGGTAAGTGGGCGTGTCTGCGTTGTGTTGTGGTTTGCTGTATAACTGTGATATTTGCGCCTTTCAGCCCAACACATCCGACTTCAGCACGACATTTTTGAGTACCGGGTTGTCTTCCCTCTTCGATCCCTACTCGCTTGGCCAGACTAGACAGGTTAGTCTGTTACTAGAGGCACCACGGAGAGGTGGAGCAGGGTCTGGATGGTTTTTTTCACCGATCCTGGAGCAAGCCATCAACTGTGGGTCGCTGACAAGTTCCAACTCTGGTGCTGTGAGGCGAGCCTTCGCCTCCCTTTTGGTGATGTCAAATAAGGGGAAATCCCTCGCTGAAATAATTTATGTGCTTAAACTAGGAATTTACTAGTAAATATGCTAATTAGCGTATACAGCTATAGTTTATAAACCAAATTCTACAAATTACAAAGGAATATTATTTATAACACCATGTCTACTAATTATCATTCTTAGCCTCTATTCATAAATAACCATTTATTATGAAAACAGTTCTACAAATATATAAAAAAGTAAAGGAATAAGCTGTTAAAATGGAGGTTCAATAAAATAGAAAAATGAAGCCCATAGGTAAACACGAATTTGAAATCAACTAAAACGTTTATGAAGATAAGATGGCGCTATAGATCTCTTGTATGAGCGCATGCTGGGTTGTGACAAGTGCTTGTTAAATATCTGTGGATATTAAAATATGGACGTCACTAGTTAAGTGAAGGTTCCTACCCCGCCTTAAGACCAGTGAGAAATAACTAACGGAACATCTTATGGAGATACGGTCGGCACCTCTAGATTATGTTATATGTGTCTTGTGGGCTACAGTGCCAACACTTATATAAAAAGTAAAGTATAGAGTCCCGTCACACCAAGTGGTGTTTAGGGAATATGGTGTTAGGGACCATAATTTGTACAGATCGTCGGCACATGGTTTTTGGGGTAATGTGGTCGGTATTACGCCCGTGCCGCTTTACTTTCCCCCAAAAAATTTGGTACCCATTTAAAGCTGGTGAACCCGGAAGCTGTCGGTGGGATCGAACCCTACCTCTTGTCCTTTGTAGTCCAGTTCACTAACCACTGCGCTATCGCGGCTCCCGTAGCTTTTCATAACCATAGCCATTTCCTATCACATGTTTGTGATGAGATAACTAGAAATGACTACATGGCGTAACCATGGTTACAGATGAAGTAGGAACAAAGACATCCTTCAAAAAAGCTGGACACAAATGATATCTTTGTTTATGGTACAGCGATGAGATCCGTACAGGAAATGCCAGAAATATTAGTATGCAGATGGCATCTAAACAAACTGCTGTAAATTGATCACGGTATCTTGGAAGCACAAAGCAAGAACGAGAAAAGCTTGTTTAAGAAACAATTAATGCACTCAATGAATCATTTTTTTTACTTTAATAAATTACGAATCACAACTATCATGTGTCGTATCGTGTGGCAGAAACGATCAATTGATTGATCAACCAGGAATCGCTTCATTCTTTCAGTGGTTCATATTCTCTAGTGGTTCACCACTTCGTGCTGAGAGAATATTCTGACTGTGTTGTCTGTGTAATGTTTCCTTGTACTCCCAGATGTATTCCAACAAGCAGTGTCCACGTTTGGTCACGTTGACGTCATGGTCAACAACGCGGGAATCCTGAACGAGACGAACTGGGAATTGATGATTACAATTAATCTTGTTAGTAGGTCACACAGATCGTTACTATATTCTATTTTTATGCCGATGCAGAAGACCTAGCTTGGGGTTATTTGTTACAGCGGACAAGCTTAATCTTAGGCAGATTAAAGTGATTGCTGTTTTTTCTAATGGTCTTAAGGACGCTTCTGTTTTTAAATATCTTAATCATCATCATCTAAAACAGTATCAACAACCATCATCATGATGAGGTCACATGTCCATTTGTTCACCAAAGCTCGTCTGAAAGTATCTCTGTCTCTAGTTAGATCTCCCACTTCTTCTGGTGTCATGTTCAACGTCTCCTTCATGTCTTGAAATAACCCTCCTCTTGGTTTGCCCCTGTTGCATCGCATAGGAACCACTTTTTGGCTCCCATGGCTTCTCGGCAATCTGCAGTCAGTAATTTTCCGTTGCATTCTGTTTGACACCACCAATATGTAAATAATATTACTATCATGGATGCCGAAACAGCTGTCAGACGAAAGATGTCTACCTTCTGTTGTACCTGATATTTATTTCTCCATAATTGTGCACAAACGTAATGCAGACTTTCACTCCTCCTCTCGCAATCCCCTGGCCACACACTTCCTTAAACCCATCTTGTCCACCCATATGTGATATTAATTGTGCGGTGTTCATCATCATCATCATCATCATCATCATCATCATCATCATCATCATCATCATCATCATCATCATCATCGAGTGCCGTCTCAGCATTGAAGGTTAGCTGCCATGAAGCGCCATTCCGCTCTACCTCTTGCTTCGATAATGCAGGTTGTCATAAGCTGACATATCCATCTTTTGATGTTACTCGTCCATGTTAGTCTTGGTCTGCCTCTGTCTCGTTTACCGTGTATTTTCCTTTAAGATTACCTTTAGTCGGCTGCTGTGTCTTTAAACTTGCCCCAAAAACCTCATCTAGTGCAGTGTACATTTCATGTTTTCGCGATGGAGAACAACTTGTATCTTCTATAATTTTCTGTTGCCTGAATCAAGCCACGTTATTTACCTTCCGAAATGGAGAGTCGCCACTCAGAGTTAAAAAAAATATTTACGAGCTACACTTCCTTTACATCATCGTTATCTCTGTTTTATTTCTTCTTAAAGATCAAGATCTTGATCCTTCCCGTGCTGCTAGTCGTCGCTTAGGGCTCGTATGTTTTTACGTCATCCATCTCTACTCTTGGTGAGATATTCGACCTTATCTAATGAGTTTATGCCTGCCAACCTTGCTTCTCTTATAAGTATTTTTCTTAGTGTCTCTCTAGGCCTTCCTCTTTTTCTGTATCCTGGTGTTTCCCATAGAAAAGCTTGTTTTGGAATTCTCTTGTCTCTTCTCAACTCATGTTGACATATATCCATTTTCTCTTCCTAAATGTAGATAAGATCGTTGTTTTAAAGAGCAAGTGCTGTACAATACAACAATAAATGTCTTATCTCTGATGTGAGATTTCTGTAAGGTTTGTCTGTATTGGAAAGTATTTGATGCCGTCTGTTTGCTAAACGACAATAAAGTATCCATTTGTCTTCTGTTGAGATGTGAAGTGAAGATATATTTATGTTTTGTTTCCGTGAAACAGCTAATGAAGTTTAAGATAGCCAACATTACAATGAGACAGTAACTGATTGTTGAGTTAGCTAATGAGGTGAGAACATAATCGTTTTGGTAGAATTTCGCGTTTTTGCTTTGAAATAAGTTAATTTATTCTCCTCATTATACCGAGAACACTGACCTAGCACGTCACACCTCGTAATTCCCCACAGATCTCAAAAGTGTTCGCTACAGTTACGATTGTTTTACATTAATACACAATAACATATATTGTTCCAAACTTGAAACTTTTCGCTCTCTATTCATTTGCTTCCCCTGACTTCTCTCCATGGATTTATTTGACAAACTTCATGAATGAGTCCAGACCTCGTTGGTGTTTGGACCAAACTGGCAACTGAACATATGAGACAAGATAAAAAGGGGGGGGGGGGGGGCGTGGGGAAGGATCATCAACATCAGTTCTTCTGCTGGTAAGTGTCTATGTGGAGGGGGGGGGAGGCGAGTGGGGCGAAACGATTAATTAGTTCAAGCACACGCGCACAGCAACAACACACATGGTGTGCTAACATGGCTCTTGAATGTTGTATTAGTATTAGTCAACAACGATTAATTAGTTCAAGCACACACGCACAGCAGCAACACACATGGTGTGCTAACATGGCTCTTGAATGTTGTATTAGTCAGCAATGATTGTTTCGGCTGTGTCTACAATGTACACGTTACAAATGAGTTAGCTTTCAGATTAAAATATGTGGGGGTTATTTGTTTGTTTGTTTGCTATTGTGATAATTATCACTGCACACTGGATGAATCCCAGATAGCTCAGTGGTTAGTGAACTGGACTACAAAGGACAAGACCGACGGCTTCCGGTTCACCCAGCCTTTAATGAGTACCGGATTTTTTTTTCTGAGAAAGTAAAGCGGCACGGGCGTAATACCGACCACATTACCCCAAAAAATCATGTGCCGAAGGTCTATAAAGTTATGGTCATTAACACCATATTTCCTACACGCCACTTGGCGTGACGGGGGTACTTTGCTTTTTTTTAACCGGATTAATCCATCGGTGCTGCGATATCCCCCAAGAGAATATCGAGAAAACCCGAGGAGAATCCTAGCCCATGTGCACGAACTCCGTAGCATGGCCTGGGATCCACGATGTCGGTAAGTTGCTGCTGATAATTTTGCTCTGGCAGCGGCCATATTTATGGCCTACTCTTTTCAATTTTAACTTAATACTGTTTTCTGACAGGGTGGCTGTGTTTTCTGACAGGGAGGCTGTGTTTTCTGACAGGGAGGCTGTGTTTTCTGACAGGGAGGCTGTGTTTTCTGACAGGATGGCTGTGTTTTCCGACAGGGTGGCTGTATTTTTTGTCAAGGTGGCTGTATTTTCTGACAGGGTGGCTGTGTTTTCTGACAGGGTGGCTGTGTTTTTTGACAGGGTGGCTGTATTTTTTGACAAGGTGGCTGTATTTTCTGACAGGGTGGCTGTGTTTTCTGACAGGGTGGCTGTGTTTTTTGACAGGGTGGCTGTATTTTTTGACAGGGTGGCTGTATTTTTTGACAAGGTGGCTGTATTTTCTGACAGGGTGACTGTATTTTCTGACAGTTTGGCTGTGTTTTCTGACAGGGTGGTTGTGTTTGCTAACAGGGAGGCTGTATTTTCTGACAGGGTGGCTATATTTTCTGACAGGGTGGCTGTATTTTTTGACAGGGTGGCTGTATTTTCTGACAGGGTGACTGTGTTTTCTGACTGGGTGGTTGTGTTTGCTAACAGGGAGGCTGTGTCTTCTGACAGGTTGGCTGTGTTTTCTGACAGGGTGACTGTGTTTTCTGACTGGGTGGTTGTGTTTGCTAACAGGGAGGCTGTGTCTTCTGACAGGTTGGCTGTGTTTTCTGACAGGGTGACTGTGTTTTCTGACAGGGTGACTGTGTTTTCTGACTGGGTGGTTGTGTTTGCTAACAGGGAGGCTGTGTCTTCTGACAGGTTGGCTGTGTTTTCTGACAGGGTGACTGTGTTTTCTGACAGGGTGGCTGTATTTTCTGACAGGGCAGCTGTGTCTTCTGACAGGGTGATTGTGTTTGCTAACAGGGAGGCTGTGTTTATTTGCTCCCATATGTCGTTAGTTGTCGCTGGAGAAACAGAATGTGTATATGAGTTAATGAAAAATGGAAGCAAGAAACATCACTGGCCGCCTCATATCTAGGCGCTGTGGCCTAGTGTAGATAATTTGAACACTTTACGCCTTATACTCCCCTTTATTAATCTCCACTACGCTGCTGACTTTTATCCATTTATTTATTGCTGACAAATGTCTATATGTTGTATTCACATCATGTTGTGTGTGCCTCGCAAGACACGGTAATATAAGACAAGATAAATGTGACCGTTGTCACGTGTTATCACCGAAAACTGCAGCACAAACTAAAACAACTAAAGTCACTTTCATGGCGATTGAAGGAAGGAAAACAAGAAATAAAACTTAGCGACACGGCCATACATGGGGCCGTGGTGGCTCAATAGTTAATGAACTGGGCTGCTAAGGACAAGAGATGAGTTCGTTCCCATGGGACGACTTCTAGGTTCATCCAGCCTTAATAAGGTATCGGATTTTTCAAGGAAAGGATAGCGGCCTGGCGTGATTCTGACCACGTTACCAGTAAATATTCTGTTTCGTTATTGCAAACTACAGGCACAAACACTCTCCACACACCTTAAAGCGTGGGGGAATCCTTTACTTTCTTTTTACATGGTCTCTCTCACACGCACACACACCATACACACACATACTCTCTCTCTCCCTCTCTCTCACACACACACATACTCTCTCTCTCTCTGTCATTACTATATTTGACTGAAAAGTGAAGTAACAAATATGAATCCTGTTCTATAGTGTTACCCTAATAGGTACTCGATATCTATCCCACATATATTGTATCATTTTATTACGTTTCTACTTTATATACAACTCGAGCACACCGTGGTTGTGCGTTTTATCCGTTTTTATCGTGTTTTGATATTTCGATTGTTTATGATGAATGATTATCGTATGACGGTAACAGATGGCTGTGTTCACTTTCTGTGTGGTTTCGCATTATGTCTTTTGGCGTGTGCTGAGACTGCTATGATGGAGATTACAGTTACCTTTCTTTGTTTGGAGATGAGATATTAATTCGGATGATTCCACTGGCACGGGCGGTGGAGCAATTACGAATTTTAATTCGTTTGCAACGATACCGGGGCCTTCCAAAACCATAACCATAAAACTTGACGTTTGCTCGCTGTGTTTACTTTTATTACCTTTCAACGTTAATATAAAACTCGACGTTTGCACGTTGTTTACTTTGTATCAATCAAATGGTAAAATTTAGAACATCTTTCAATACTCCACAAAGAGGCCTGCTATTGTTTGTTTGTTAGTCAACAGATCATCCACACGATACATCGAACATCTCCATTAGTGCTCTGATGCCCTCTTCAGGATATATCCCCCAATGTGTAGCCACTAACAACCCTAGTTTTGTGTTTATTTACCAGTCTATTTTGCTCATTGCATAGCGCTCTTGTCTGGCATCACCCTTTTTGATGTGATGCTCTTACAATTTATTCAAGTTTGTAGTTTCACATTAAACTATCTTTACGACACATAGTACCATTGCTGGTGTATGTCGGGGGGCAACGATAGAACTAGAGGGATAAAGGCCGCTTGGTCAAGCACGACGTGTGAAACTCAGGATTTTTATTTCACCCCCGATAGAAAAAAAAATCCTTTCTGTCTACCGCGGGCTTCGAACCCCGTACGTCAGCTTTTCAGCCAGCAGAACTGTGGTTTTAGCCGCACGGCCTTGCCCGAATCACTTACTTGTCCTGCTAACTTGAAAACATCTAGAATGTTATCCCCGTCCTTCGCACAAGAGATTAGCGAACTTCAAATGCGGTTAGCTTGTTGCCTTAATTTTTAAACAGAGGTAACCAACTTAAGATTCACCAAGGCTAGATTACAGCCAAGGTCATACCACTATTGTCCAACAAAAAAATAACTCTAGAGGCAAAACGGGCACTCTACAACAGAATCTTCATTTCAACGTTGTGTTACCAATGCCAGTCCTGGAACTTATATACAAGAACAATAACAAAAATAACTTCTACTGAAATTACATGTGTTAGACGAATGACAGGAAAAACTGGAGAGATACGATCAGAAATGAAGAACTGAGAGAAAAAAAGCAAGAAATAACTCTGCCATAGTATACATAAAGAAACAACAGATAAAATGGTTTGTCCGCGTGATAAGCAGAAAGATCAAAACGCTACACAACGAGCGTTCATTAATGTTGTGAGAAAACCAAACCCAAGGGCCCACAACGAAAAAGATGGATTGATTTAATATTAGAAACACAAGCAAACATAACGGCAGCAGAGAGCGAACAGAAGAGGAAACGGTCGCACATTAATACATATCTCCCCTCGACGTTGAAAGCAAATAAGAAAGGAAAGAAGAACAAGAAGAAGATAATAATGCCTGTCCTTTGACGACATATTTTATCATTTGTATCAAGATAATAAATTATTTATTACAAAAATTACCTTCATATTATTTTTTAACCGACTGGAACTTTAGTTTTCATTTATATTTAATAATATAGTAGTTTCTGTGGAGACTTCAAGAGCCAAGAAAAATAGAAAGGCGAGCCAGATCTGGCTCGCGGGACGCCATTTGGCCACCTCTGCTTTAGACCGTTGACGGGAGGTAATGTCTATCATGTCCGTGCTTGTCATTGTTATCATGTGTGAAACCGTGTCGTCGAAAGTTTCGGGACTTTGAACAATGTTGGACATACACAAATGACGCTATTGACTAATATGACGCTAAATGACGCTATTGAATAATATGACGCTAAATGACGCTATTGACTAATATGACGCTAAATGACACTATTAAATAATATGACGCTACATGACGCTATGAGAGAAACAAACAGAATCTTTTTGTTTCTTTTGTAGACATGTTCAGGGTCTTGAATACTATAGAGGAGTGAGTTGAAAACGTCAATGTGTGGGCTGTTGTAGAATAGTGAGTTGAAAACGTTTATGTGAGGCTATTGTAGAGGAGTGAGTTGAAAACGTCAATGTGTGGGCTGTTGTAGAATAGTGAGTTGAAAACGTTTATGTGAGGCTATTGTAGAGGAGTGAGTTGAAAAACGTCAATGCGAGGCTATTGTACAGGAGTGAGCTGAAAACGTTAATTTGTGGGCTGTTGTAGAAGTGGGATGAAAACGTGAATGTGTGGCTGTTGTAGAGGAGTAAGCTGAAAACGTCAATGTGAATCTGTTGTAGAGGAATGATGAGCTGAATACGTTCATGTGAGGCTACCATAAAGGAACGAGAAGTCGACAGTCTGCAGACTATCACAGAGAAACAA